>CAKAOH010020790.1:0-107148 GCA_916701665.1 Sebastiscus tertius
TAAATAAATTAAGAATACGGTCACAAACAAAACAGAGTACAGCACACATTCCTCACAATATATTTACACATTTTCACCAAAACATTTCCCAGTTGAAGCTTTCTTCCGAACTGTATATACGAGTTTCTCAAGAGCCAAACTTGATGCTAAGTTTTTCAATCAGTGGCTAAGAGAGGGGACAAAACCAACACAGAGCAATCGAGCGCCTGGCTTGTAGGAACAGGTTAGTGTTTTCAAGTGGTGATTAATGGTGAACTCACCTGGCAGGACAGGCATCCCTCAGCTGTTTGGTGATGACAGACTCCTGGTAGCAGAGGTCCACAAAGGTCTCCATGATGGAGTGGGCATGTGGCACATCCAGGTTGATTTCTGGGAGCTCTTCGTAGACACGCTGGAAACCCTACATGGAAAACAGCGTACCAAATGGATAGTATGACTATAAGGTTACATGAATTTTCAAATAATATGCAAATCATGTCTTTCATAAACAAATATATTTAATACTAGAACATAAAAAAAACACTGACCCTGTTCATCTGATCCACAGTGATGAGGGCTGTTTTCCAGAAGGATTGCAGCAGCTTTATCATCATATGACTGGCAGTGTCTCCTTTTGACTCCAGCACCATCACTACAGCCTGAAAAAACATAATATGTGTAAGAAAGAGGAGTTCATCTAATATCCATCACCATCACCATATAATAAAAAGTCAAAAGATCAGTTGAGAGGTGCAAGATGCACATTACACCACATGGTGGCAGTGTTTGACATTAATTTATATATGAAAAAGGAGAAGGTAGAAATAAAATGAACATGTAAAAAAAACTTTGTGGTCATTTGTAGATCATATAAATCTGTGACCAGAAGCATGTGATGGTATGTCCGAGAAGGATGATAAAGACGAGAAGGAGGAGAGAGAAATAAATAAAATAATATAAATACATGTATAAATAAATGGTAATTGTCATAATAAGTTAGTTCAATAACTGCATAAATAATAATAACAATAATAATTAAAATATCAACACAATTAGTAATAATATTAAAAAAACAAATAAATAAAAAATAAAAATGTAGAAATAAATGACTAAAAGCATGTGCTAGTTAGTCCGTGAAGGATGATAAAGACGAGAAGGAGGAGAGAGAAATAAATAAATACATACGTAAATAAATGGTAATTATAATAATAAGTAAGTTCAAATAATAATAATGGAAAAAATAAATGTAATTAGTAACATGAAAAAAGGCAAATAAATAAAAAATAAAATGTAGAAATAAATAAGTATGAGTCTATTAATATTAAGGGGTTTGGTGTCAGTAATTCACAAATGAATATTTACACAACACACTTTCATACATGCACACAAACACTTACAATACTCCCACTAATATAAACAAAACAAAAAAATATCCTTATTCAAATCACAACATCTGTTTATACATCAGATGTTAATGTCTGTATATTTCGTGTTACACCTTTGTCTGTATAATTTGTCACCTGATTGTACTAGTCACACTGAATAAATTAAAAATAATAATAATAATAATAATAATAATAATAATAATAATAATAATAATAATAATAATAATAAAAAGATAATAAATATCTGAAAAAGTCCAACTGGGTGAATCCTTTCCGATTGTGCTGCATGTGTAGAAGAAATAGCATCAGGCTACACAACGGTACGCTGTGTACACAACTAAGACCAAATAAATAAAAACCTGAACGGACATGTCTCTACATGATCACTTGTTTTTATTTACAAAAGGAGGAAATGTCATTGACTTTACTTAAATAAGAACCATCGCAAACATTTTTTCTTCAGCTACACCCAGGTTGTACTTTACAATCACAGGGCAATTATATATTTGTATGGAGGATCAACAGCTCCACGTTATGCAATGTGCCTCTCCTTTTTGGATTGATTGATTTGGAACGCCTCTGCCAGAAACACACTGTCCTTGGCACAGAACAGAAATGACTGTCACCAACCAGTTACCAGTTTTCCTCTGCAATGCACTTGACTGGGCAACAAGAAGAGAAAATACTCGGTGCTAATTTTATCTTATTGTCATAATGTGGAGAGAACACGGAGGACTCGGACATAAAATTTTGACATGTTTGACATTATCGCTGCAAATATATCGCTTTATATGTTGATTACGGTTTTATTTTGCTCGATTTGTGCTTCTGCATGTCAGTTTGGTTTGAATCTGTGTGCTTTCGTTTTGATTATTTTCTTAGTGGATATGTGGAAAAGTGTGTTATGCAGAGCTCCAGAGTGCGACCATTTAAAAATCTGTCAGTGTGACTTAACATTTTCATTGGTCGCACCAGTGCGCCTGACATTTAGCAGGTCCTTGTCTGTGTGTATGTGTGAAACCGCACCCTGTACTAATCCTCGAGCGACATCACAACCATAAAACACACCAGTAATTCAAAATTAAGAGAACTATTGATTGTTTTTACGTTAAGAATTAAAACTAAACTACCAATGTGTAGGCCGAAGGGAACTGACAAAACGCTTAAAGGAACAGTGTGTAGGATCTGGCGGTATCCAGCAGTGAGGTTGCAGATTACAATTTCTCCCATGGGCCAAGCGTGTTGGAGAGATACAGTGGCCGACGCGAAAACGCCGAATGCTGTCTCTAGAACTAGTTGTTGTAAGAGTAGAGTATTTAGTGTGTGTACGTGGAAAGTAAGTGGTGAAGCAGGAGAAATAGAGCGGCGGTGACAAGCGCGAGTAACGTTATTGACTCCGGCCCGAGCAGGAAAAGTTAACTGTTTGATTTGTCCATTTTAGGCTACTGTAGAAACATGGCTGTGCAACAACAACTCCCTGAAGAGGACCCGCTACCTATGTAGATATAAAGGGCTCATTGTAAGGTAACAAAAACAACCATTCATATTATCAGGTGATTATACACTAAAGAAAACATAGTTATTAGAATTATATTCCATTTCTGCCAATAAATCCCCCTGAATGTTACACACTGGTCCTTAAAATGTATTATTGCTGCACCAAAAAAAATGATGGTGAAAAATTTTGGCTGCTACTAAATTAAGTGCTGGTAAACCTAAATGAAAAAGTTAGGCGCACCAGTGCAATCAATGTAAAAAGTTAGTCTAGAGGCCTTTTATGTGTATGCTGTTTCATGACAATAAAAAAACAAATCAAACCAAGACTGACACAAATATAATAAGTCTTTTTAATACCTCATAGACCAGCTCATGGTGGAAGTGTGGGACTTCCAGGTCCCGCAGACAGTGCTCTGCCTCCGACACGTCTCCTGATACCAGGTACTCCTTGAGCAGGAGGTTCATCTGGAGCAAAGACACAAATAAAACATTACTTTTTGACTGTCTGTTGTTGAGGTTCCTGTGTGCAAACTGAAGCAAAACACAGCTGGAATGAAGTCTCGTCACTGAAGGGGGTTGTTTGGTCTGTAAAGCCTGTCAAATATTATAAATATCCTTTTTTTGTGAGGACACAACAGCATGGACAGACAAAGCTTTGTCTCGCTCTGCTAAAAAGAGAAAATCAGAGTGATGATTGAGGCACGACTATTGATGGAATAATGCTGTGGAAATCGTGTTTAAGTACCGGTACGTGGTCTTCATCTAGAGCAAAGATGTATATGTTTCACAGGACTGAATACAGACAGAGCTAAACACAGAGAGCTCAATAACATCTTAAAGTATCCGTCGCTTAAAAATATTTCATTGAGCCACTATATTTAGGGGGATTTACTCCAGCAATAACCTGACTTCCTTGGGAAATAAAACTCAGCACACAGTCTGACGTACCAGACTATTTGAAGTCAGCTACAAAAAAAACATGTCTTCCTATTTGGAGCGGTGCCTGAATCTTTTAGTCTCCGCTTCATTTGTTATGTCACTCTAATCGCTGAGAAAAGCTAAAAGGCTATTTATGGAACAATTAGTCATACCGCTTGAGATTTGAGGGGAGTGCCTGTTTGATGCAACAAGTTCAAAAAACCCTAAAAGCTGGACCGACAGCTGTGAGTCAACTCCGGGGCTAATTCACTGAGCTGGGGGAATGTGTGGTCGTCCGAGCATCTGGGTAAAAACAACATGGGGGGGATGTGATGTGGACAGGCAGGACGGTGACCGAGGAGAGGACGTCGATATTGAAAGGATTAGAAGAAGCTGCAAGTAAAAGCACAACAATAAGAGAGAGAAAGTGAGAGCAGCGAGTGAAAGAGACCTTCTTCAGCCCAGTGTGTTTCCCCCCCGAGGCTGCACACAAACCAGGCAGGAAATCAAAACTGGACAGCCTGCGGCTCTGAGGGCTACTGAGGCTTACACAACGCTGCATGACAGACCGCTCTTCCATTTCTAAACAAGCACAAAACCCCTTAAAATGTTGCATAACTTGTAATTTACAAGATGTGTTGAAACTCCCACGTTACACACACCCACCCACATTAGCATGAATAATTCCAGAAATGCCAAATCATGGTACAATAATTGTAAACAAAGACAAAGCCAGCAGCAAGTGTGTGCATGAACAGTGTGCGCGCGCATGTGTGTGTTGAGTTGAAGGCTAGGGTGTGTATCCGTGGCGGCCCCTCCCGTGCCCTCATTTTTCCCACTTCTCAGGGGAGAAAAAGTGCTCTGCTGACACAGCAACATAGCAGAGGGTTGGCCTGTGGCTCCCTACCCAGCATGCATTTCTGCCTTCTGTTTACCTTACATAATGTCATTAAAGAAGCAGAGCTTGTCAATGCAAAACACTCTGACCTCAGGTGTTATGGATAAAATCATAGAGTATGGAAATGAGGAAGTGACTTATCAGTTTCTTCTTTTTTTTTTTTTTTAAATGAAATGTGCTTACCTCTTTGACGAGATGTTTGACGGGTCTCAGGCCCCCACCCACGCCCCACACGTTATCGAGACGGACCATCTCCCTCTTCATAGTCAGCAGCACTTCGGCACGATCTAAAGCCACTCTGAAAAAAGAAAACCCAATACCGAAATATTATTTTTTTTGCACAGAAATGGGCATACAGTACGTACATTAAAGGAGCGTGTAGGATCTGGCTGTGTCTAGTGGTGAGGTGATATTGCAACCAACTCTACTGTGTGCGGAGCCACTAGCTCTCTCTAGAGCCAGATGTTGTAAGTGTAGTGTCATTTGGAGCAGAGGCGTAGCGTAGAGTGTGTGGTGTATGTGGGATGTGAGTGGTGAAGCAAGAGAGGGAGAGCAGCGGCGACAGGAGCAAGTAACGTTATCGACTCAAGCAGGAAAAGTTAACAGAGTTTGGTTTGTCCATTATGGGCTACAGTAGAAACATGGTAAGCTAATGAAAACACAACAACTTTTATTTTCAGGTGATTATACACTAAAGAAAACATATTTATTAATATTATATTCCATTTCTGCCAATAGATCCCCCTTAATGTTACACACCGGTCCTTGAGTCTAGTTTGTTATAGTGATTTAGCATCAATTTAGCATGGTTGTCCAAAATTACCAAGATAACACCACAACAGTTGAAAAAAATTGAACTCAAAGAGCCCGATGTCATTAGCATTTTTTCTCATTGTGGTGACTTTGGCTAGATACCCACAGCTATATGACTTTACCAACCATGGTTACCATGATCTAAGCAGAAAACAGCAGGAGGCTAATTAGGGCTGTACTTTAGATTTTGGGTAAGTTGTTTTCATTCATTTAAACTGCACTGTTAACTATTTGGGTAGAGTGCAGTTCATGATTTGTGTTAAGGTAAGAAGAAATCTTACAACTACTGTATCTGCATTTTCATTTTGCTCGGCTCACCTGGCATGCTCGCAGTCCACTTTGCCCTTGTAACAGTCCAGGAAAGACATGGGGAGGACGTGGTCCGCTATGGCTCTGGCTACAAACTGGCCTAACATCTGAAAAACATTAGGAAAAAAAACATCAGAATGCATCTCCACAATACATACATATATATATTTGTTGTAGTCCAGTATGTTTAGCAATATGACAAAATGTAGACGTCTACCTGTGGAGCCTCCGGTGTGTCCAGTATGAGGTCTGGCAGCTCTTTGAGGATCTTGTCGAAGGCGCGGGCCATTTCACTTTGTGACAGCATCTTGCCCGACAGATCGGACAGCAGGCGGGAGGTCAGCTCTCTGTGGCTGGCCTTGCCTTCAAGGGACAGGGACACGGCCATAGAGGAGAACTCGTACTTGTGTTGGCCCAGGTTGAGCCCCTTCAGCAACATCTGACAGGAGGGACGACAAGTAAGAAAATCAAATCTGAATAAAGTGTAAACTGAACTACAAAGTCTCTGACCAGTACCGTTAGTGATCTAATGATCTGAGCATCCAAGCTTTCCATTATTTGGTTAATCCGTCCATCAATGTATTCTCTAAACACGCTCATTCCTGGTCAGCATGCAAAGAGTGAAGGGAAGAGGAAAGGCTTCATTTGAAATCATTTACCTGGACCTCTTTTGTGTCTCCATGTTCAAAGTACTCCTGGACAATCGGGTTGACCATTTTCTCCAGTTCCTTCTCATCTACCTCTGGCACAACTGTTGCATAAACTGTGTCCCCCTGTGCAAGAACAAACACATCATCAGCAAAGAATGTATATTGCCAAGAAGCGAAAGTCAATTGTTTGTTCCATTGCAGCATTAGCGCCCAGCAACAAAGCTACGCTTCCGCCATGTTGGACTGAAAGTGACTACCGGACGTCCACCTAAAAAGTGGCGTACAAAAGTAAAACAAAAATGATATTCTACCGAAATGGCCTGTGTTGAATAATAAAATATTATAAATATAATAAGCATGTTCAGTCCAAGATGGCAGCAGCGACTGTCGTCAGACAAAAAACACCAGAGTTTTGTCTCTTTGCTTCTATACTCTGTTATCAGTCCATCCATATGCATAAATATGCACACCAAAGTGGATGCACATTCATTATTACGAGCAGTCAGTTATGGGAAAGACCAGAAACCTTAAATTTACACTATCCAGGTTTCAAATTCATGTGCAATCCAAGACTGAAAAGTTGATAATTTTAGATTAATATCACAGATTTCTTTGAAAATGCCTGTGTTATCTGTCGCCGTTCTGTTCCTCCTCTGTTATAATAAAACAAACTTCTCTCTTTTGTCTCAACGCTTGCATCAGTGAATGCCAAGAATGTGAGTCAAAACCAGTAAAACCAACTAACTTTTCAGGTGATGGTTTGCTTAACCTGGAGAACAATGAGAAGCATTGATTAAATAATAATCTTGGCAAAGATCGAGTGGATTGGGTGAAAAAATAAGATCCTACAAAGTAAACTGTAATAGGAGACTACTTTAGCTCTTTAAAGAGAAAAACAGGCTCCAACTTTAATGTCCGTCTTGACTTCTTGCGATAAGTCCAAGATAATAGACTAGGAAAACAAATATCAGTATAAAGAATGATTGTAGCCAAAAGTCCAACACGCTGATTCACTTTCCTGTTTTCTGCTCTTGAGTGATTGTAGACTGTAGAAGGTAATGGGAGAGAACCAAAACAATCATTTATGGCCAAGTGCAAGCAAAATACTGAGCCTGTATTTAACATTTCTTGTTTCAACATGTAGGCCAATGATACTTTAACCAAGGAGAGGAAAAAACATGACTACTGAAATTATTTGTGTCTGTTTCCCACGTACAGAATGAGCTGTATATCCAGAAATCCTTCATCAGGTGACCCCGTCAGTCTGATTCAATGGGCACTGTCTGCACATGTGCCGTGTATTTTTCTGTACCACTCTGTCCCAGTTCCCTGTTAACACACTGACATCTTTCCACTGCTCTCCTACATCAGTCAAGGCCAAAACCGCTCTGACTTTTCTGCGCCATTCCCAAAACCCGTTATCAACGTTTTGACCGACAGAAGCTGTGTTCCCATTCTGCTGCATTCAGTCAGCGTGACCATAACAGGAGACAAACAAACTCGGCCTTCATCGCGCAGAGCATTTGCTTGATAACGGGGGTTAAAGATTGAAAATACTGTTGATTGCGATGTGACGGAGCCATCTGGATGAAACAATCATGCGAGTAGGTGTGTTTTAAAAGCCAAATCATGTAGACTTTTTGATATTACAACAGCATTTCCCAATAGATCAATAATCCAGTATAAGTTATAATAAATGTTCTGTGATCATATGCCATACAAGATGTTATCATCACAAGAGATTCATTCATTAGAGTGCATATGATTGCTGTCTGAGTGTGGACAGCCATTATCTTGTTCACAGAGCTAAGCCTCTTTTATATTCAGTGTGTTTCAGCAGCAGCAGCCCTTCAACATCAGCACGTTTGTTTGACACGAGAAAAAAAAAGGTGTCAGCTTTGATCAGTGGGCCTCTGTGGAACAAAAAGGCTGCTCTGCACACAACAGGTCAGACTGACAACAAGTGTGATAAACTAACCTCTGCTGCTGGTGATGCTCTTTCATCAGCGGCATAAACAGTTCAGAGAATGCGTGTGCAGACTGCTGACGCTCAGGTAACTGCAACATTTCAACTTCCACAGTGCAGAAGAAAGAACAAATTTCCCTTTGATTTTAAGTATTTTTTTCAGGCAAAAATGTCAAACATATTGGCCAAGATCTTTGGGTTGGGCAAAACAAACTATTTGAAGATGTCTCTTGGAAAAGAACTGTCAATTTATTTATTTTACAGACTGCATATTAAACAATTAAATTGAGAAAATAAACTGGCAGGTTAATCAATATTGAGAAATACTTGTTGGTTGCAGCACTACTTTTAACGATTGATAATATAACAAAGTCCAAGGTAGAGCTGCAAAGATGAATCGATTCTTTGTCAACTATTAACTGAATCAGCAACTATTTTGATAAATCGATTACTCGGGTTGAGTAATTTAAGAAAAAAAGTTCTCTGATTCTAGCTTCTTAAATGTGAATATTTTCTGGTTTCTTTACTCCTCTATGACAGTAAACTGAATATCTTTTGAGTTGTGGACAAAACAAGACATTCGAGGACATCATCTTGGGCTTTGGGAAACACTGATTGACATTTTTCACCATTTTATAGACCAAGCAACTAATTGATTTAATCGAGACAGAATTAATGTAATAATTTTAATTGACAGATTAATAGACGAAGAAAATCATCGTTAGTTGGAGCCCTAGTCCAAAGGAAAAAAGTCAAAGTATCTACTCACAGACAGCTTAGTAGGGATCGTGTTGAATGTACATTGTTTTATGACTATTAGCACTAACCCTCGGGTGTCATAGTGACCCTTCTGGCATCTTTACTGCCCTGTCATTTCTTATCTCTCTCTCTCCTCTCATTTCCGGTCATCTCCCTACAGCCATCTGTCTAATAAAGACATACAACACCCCCCAAAAAATCCCATAGAAATAAAATAATCAAAAAAGCACAAAAGAACCCATTCTCCTTCAGAGAAATATGCATGTTATGAACAGCCGGCTGTACTGGCTCACCTGGGCAGACTCATCGTAGTTGGGGTCCCGCATATCAGGCTCCTCATCTTCATAAACCATCCCAGCAGCCCCCCAAACTCCTTTACCACCGGCCCCACCTGGAGACAACCAGCAGAAAAACATTGAAGCCATGTTCACCATTAGGATTATGGGGGGGAAAAAAAACACACAAAACACATTTAGTGCAAGGGTTGAAAAGCAGGTCATTCAACACATTTCCAACCAAACTACTTGCTAATGTCAACAATCAGGACGCATGCACAAAGAAATTGTCGCATCTTCATGAGTAGAGTCGAGTAGAGTAGAAATATGCTAATCAATGTTTCTACCAGTGTTTATTCTTTCATTTTCAATCTGGTGGTTGAGGTTATAACCTGTCAGCTGTATATTTACACCAAAACCCTGTGTGTTCATTCTTGTTAACCGGTCATCAAGAAAAAAGGAAGCCCATGTATTAAGAGCTTCTCTATAAAGCTGAACTTCTGAGTTATACACAAGATGTTCCTCTCTGGACACAGCACCGAAGGCTTCCCTCTTCTCTGCTACTGTAAAAACTGTCACCTTCCAAAAAACAAAAAAAAAAAGCTGAAAGCTGCATACACCAGTGTAGCTCAAACGTACCTTTTTTGGGCAGGCCTCTGCCTTTGCCCGTCCTGGATTTGCGGTCGTTGGTGTTGATTTTGCCCTTTGGACTGTTTGGGTCACCTCCTGACAGTTCTCCCGACTCAGAGAAGGACTCGCTGGTGGAGTTGCGGGAGTTCTTGCGCAGGCGGCGCTTGGCTTTGGCTTTGAGTCGCGCCTCATGGAGCGCTTTCTCCTGAGGCGTCCAGTTACCGTTCACCTCCGCCTCGTTCAGCAGCTCATCGTCGACGCTGTAGGGATGGTTAGCCTCTGCCAGGTTGTCGTCGAAAGAGAACACCCCTGTGGTCAGAAAAATGCAACGGCTGATTAATGATACGGTTTGGGATTTTATCACAAGACGGTAACAAACACTGCAAAGGAAATTTGTCATTATGCTGCTATAAAAACATGTGCAAGTCACGATGGACATTATGTGGACACAATAGCAACAGTTTGGGGAAAACCCTGTCCGCCTTCAACATGACAAATGCCACGGTCCACAATGAGACAGAACTCAGGGTCAGTGTCTGAATGGGAACACGTCACCGGAGCCAGTTAACAAACTCTTACAGAAAGCCTTCCCAGAAGAGTAAAGGCTGTTAAGTGTTCCAACAGTCACATATGGGTGTAATGTTCAGGTGTCCACATAAAGCCCCATTTCGACCGCAGGAACTTTCGCCCGAAACCTTGAGACGACGGTTAAGTTTTTAATTACAAATAAATAACCATCAAACACTCAAGAGATGATTCACTGTGGAGACAGACGCTCTTAGTTTCACGGAGCAGGTTATACCGCTACGGATACGCAGACAACAATGGGCTGAAGGAACCTTTAAGTTTCATGAAAAGAAGCCCCAGGACTAAAATGACCAGGAACTTCTTGGTGGAAACCCAGCTGTAGTTTTTACCCTGTAGTGTGCATCTATATCTTTAATTTCAC
This sequence comes from Sebastiscus tertius, assembly GCA_916701665.1. NCBI lineage: Eukaryota > Metazoa > Chordata > Actinopteri > Perciformes > Sebastidae > Sebastiscus > Sebastiscus tertius. Next base: position 11,029 of record CAKAOH010020790.1, read on the forward strand.
TTGGGTTATATGATTCCCAGAAACAAATCGTATTAGTAAGCAAAAAAAGGAAATAGTAAGAGAATATTTACTTCATAATAAGGTGAATCTCTATTAGAGTTTTATTAGTTTATTTCGGTGTCCAAACAATAGAATACTAATAATCTCAATAATAAATCAGTCGTATCTACGCTGGTGAATTTATTTCAGAGATATGCTATTTTTACAATTGCAGTAAAAAACTTTATGGTGCAGCTCAGAGAAAAACTGAGGCTGCCTGCAAGCACAACAAGGTTAATGTTGTCTGCTGACACATTTCTGCCATTCTCTGGTGAAAAGACAAGGTAACGTTCTGCATGTTGTTGCTGTACAAGAAGAAATATGACCCCAGGATTTGGCATGCACCAAACAGCTCATGACAATAACTTTGACGTTAACTTTGCTGATATTCATCTTAGATTTATCTGCTCTACAAAAAAAACACTACAGATTGTCCCGGGTGCATTAAAAAAAAACTGCACAAAAACTTTTCACCACAGCAACACCAGCTCAGGGCATGAAAACAATGCTTTGTGCCTACGTGCACTACAGCCACCTCCGTATGTCAGAGCCATGTTTTGCATGTCAAGCCACCTCCGTATGTCAGAGCCATGTTTTGCATGTCAAGCCAAAGGTCACAAAACACAGAATATGGCAGCACAATTTCACACACGCGGTATTACGACACTCACCAGCGCTATCAGCAGGTGGAACATTTAGGCGTGACATTTAGTGTCAAGTGACTTCCTATACTATTATGTAGGTGTAATGAAAGTACTGTATACAGTAACAAAACGTCTGCCCAGGTTGCTTCTTGTATGTGTGGAGACAACAACAACAACAAGTGGGACAGCAGGCATGGGAGGAGGGAGGGAGCGAGCGAAGGGGAACACATGCTGGAGAAATGCTGACACCACTTTTTTTTTTATTCCTCCGTCTTCTCGCGATATGTCCGCAGCAGCTGTAGTGGACCTGACTACATATGGCATGGTTGGGTACACGACTGGTCACATGACCGGGCTGTAGGAAAAGAAGGAAAGCCGGAGGAGCAGGAGGAATGTCTGAGAGTGTAATGAATACTTACAGTACTTATGCATGGGCTCAAATGGCAGTTTGAGGAGTTATGGCCCTATAGATTACAGGACAGAGGGAGGGGGAGAGGGGGAAAACGTCCAAGCCACAGATAAAACTAACAATCTAAAAGGCAGCTGCAGTCTGTGAGCTGCAGAAGTGCCAAATGCCAAATACTAGTGGTGAAAGAAAAAGCAATTAAGTTGCTATTTTATACGGTATTCAAAAGATGTCACATGTTTGAGTGTGAATAACAAATGAAAAGGAAGCACCTTCGCCCAAAGCTGGACGCCTCCCCAAATTAACCTGTTACCGTTCAGAGCACCACACCCTTGGCCTTCAAAAGTCTGTAAACAGCCGACCATGTGTCATCTCCTCCTCCTGTTCCCTCTCCTTCCCTCATGTAGGCCACAGGGCTGGCTGCCAGCGCAGTAAATTAGAAACTAGCCAATGGCGACGCGCCAAATGCACGACCGGCCAATCGGAAAAGAGCAGAAAAACGAGAAGGCAGGAAAAAGTCAGAGCAGTTTGCCAAGACGGGTATTGCGAAACGAGGAGGACAAAATGCAGTAGAGCTAACTAAGTTTTTAAACTCTGCAGAGATCATTGTGCCTCGGTGACTTTAACTGTTGAAGCCTTAAAAAAAAAGTCTGCGTGTCACCGTCAGTTTCATAAAGCTGCAGCAACAAACTCACTCTGCACGCCCACGAGAGCACAACAACATGAATACCAAACCACACACAGCACTATCATGATGGTTTTCAAAACCGCCCCCATGTTTAACCAGTTCTGAAACACACACACGGCCAGATGCAGGACCTCTGCCCTGCATGCTGTGTGGGAGCTTTCCACAGCCGGTGAGCCTGAGCAGCAGCGTTGAGGTGTTTGGTTTTAGGTGTCCATACAGTAGCAGGGTTTATGAATGAGAGGGTCAGTGGAGCACATTCCTCCTGAGGGACAGTCCTACATTTCACAACTGTAAATGCAAGTATTGTAATTTTTGGGCGAATCCGCCTCCACTCAGAAACCTGTTGCGTTAGTTAGTATGTGCAGAATGATGTAGGTCCAGTTTGACACCAGAAAGTTGTTTTCACATGTATTTGCTGAAGGGGGAAAGTTTCTCTGTGCTCACATTAAAACTAAGTATGAGGCGTGTACATACAAGCAGGATTTGTGACATCAGCAGTGTCCAGCGGGTAAACTTTTGAAGTGCATATTCATAAATTCTGGATTTTAAAATGGTGGAAAGAAGAGTAGATGCAAGTTGTACAAGTTTTAACTATGTAATCAAATTCACAGAGTATATTTATATGTGTTAAAACATGTCTGGAGGGGATCTTTAAAGACAGCAACACATTTTCATGCAGATGACTCAGATTAGCTTTACATGTATACTAGGGGTGGGAGAAAATATTAAATATCGTGATATATGTTTTGTGATACTGTATCAATTCTCAAAAACACTAGCGATTTTTAATTAATAGTTTACATGCAAAGATTAATTCAGTCATAAATGTATTCCTCCTAAAGTAGTGCTTCTAATGTTGGATGTAGAGCTGCAACGATTAATCACCAACTATTTTGATAATCGATTAATCGGTTTGAGTAATTTAAGAAAAAAAGTCAAAATTCTCTGATTCCAGCTTATTAAATGTGAATATTTTCTGGTTTCTTTACTCCTCTATGACAGTAAACTGAATATCTTTGAGTTGTGGACAAAACAAGACATTTGAGGACGTCATCTTGGGCTTTGGGAAACACTGATCGACATTTTTTTAGACCAAACAACTAATCGAGAAAACAATCGACAGATTAATAGACAATGAAAATAATCATTAGTTGCAGAGAGGAGAGAGGAGAGAACAGCCCTGCTGCACGTGGTCCTGTGGTGGTTATCTATCGAAGGAGAAGAGGGTGTGGATGTCCTGGGGGTTTAACTGTCATTCAATGAAAGGAGACTTAAAAACATGTTTCAGACACATCGCCTAAACTTCTGATTCATGTTTAAATATACAACAGTGACAACTTAAGCTGGGGAAGTGGCCACACGTGCTCCATAAATAAAAGTACAACTTGAAGGGTTGTCCCGGATACCATTTCTTTGGGATTCGAAGCGTCGGTGAGAAATATACAAAGGAATTTGAAGCTTCGGTAGAGCGCTACTGTACACACATACACCTCTACACACAACAACCGCCGATATTAGTCTGAGAATAACTAATAATAATTTATGTTGCATATGAATAATGCTATTTTGAGATATATACATTATTATTACATACTTATATGCAAAAAAAGCATTAAAATACTGATTTGGAGGTTGATTACCATGGCAACGTTTGAAGCATTCAGGTCATTGCTACGGTTACGGTTCTTGTTTTATTAATGCAGGGAGAGAAAAATGAACACCTTCATTTAATGGAAACCGTTTTGCTGACTGTGCTTTTAGAGTCGCCCTCTGTAACAGCTGCAGAGCAACAACACAGATAAAGTGCAAGAGGACGTGCATAAAAAAAGATTAGAGCAACAGAGATAAACGGTGAAGAGGCTGATAACGTGTTGTTGTTTTTTTTTATAATCAGACAATCACTTTCACTGATGCAAAGTAAAGCACTACTTTGCACGGGTGGTTTGCTCCGTTTCCAAACTGAAGGTCTTCATGGTGGAGTGTGCAAACATGTTTTCATGAATGTATATGTGGGGGGAGGAGGGGGTGGAGGAGGGTTAACAAAAGAAGAGAGGGCAAGACAATAACACGATGTGTACTCAGCAGGCCACGACGAGATCTGGCTTGACATCTATAGCAGCGGGTTTCTTCCATAACGCTCTTAGCACATGTATTTACCCAAGGCGGTATGGTAATGCACTCACAGGTGGGGCTCTACAAAAGCTTTAAATCTGCAGCTACAGGGCGCTTCTCACAGCACAACCCTGCATATTTGTGGCGAAACATTACTTCACAAGTAGCTTAGTCCATTGACATATATATGACAGGTGGCCAGGGGCCAATTAAAAGGCCTGGGAATTCTCTTTCAAATTAACTGACTAATAAACGGACTTATATTTACTTTTTTTATATAAACAAGCTCTTTTGGTCTATTTTGATGCTTTTTTTAAATGCACTCTGGCACCTTATGTACATTTAAAGTAGAAAAGAATTGTGAATTAATTTCTTTTCATTGTGGATTAGAAAATGGTCAGTGGGCCACCCGTGCTGGCCATGAGTATCACTGGGCTGCTGTGTGTCAGAGCCATCTAACCGTCATCTGTTTTGTTATGTGTTGAGTTGATGTCATAAAAAGTTATTCTTTTGTAAAACTACTCAAGAACTTTCACGCTCAACAAACATGATGGTTTTAGATCTAACAAAATGCAACAAGAGGCTCGCTTTTTACAGATATTTATCATTTTAAAAATCATATACTTTTTGGCTGCTGGTCAGACTAGTAACTTTAAGACATTACTTTAGGCTCTGGTAACTTATCAAAAATTAATTAATAATAAACAGTTATACCTAGTTATGACCCACAAACAGATGTCTTTAAAGCCTGATCGTTTGATAAGACAATAAATTCTGGTGATGAAAAACTGGCAAGGCCATTTTCAAAAGGGTCACTCTGACCTCAAGATATGTGAATGAAAATGGGTTCTCTGGGTACCCACAAGTCTCCCCTTTACAGACATGCCCACTTTATGATAATCACATGCAGTTTGGGGCAAGTCATAGTCAAGTCAGCACACTGACACACTGACAGCTGTTGTTGCCTGTTGGGCTGCAGTTTGCCATGGTATGATTTGAGCATATTGTTTTTTATGCTAAATGCAGTACCTGTGAGGGTTTCTGGACAATATTTGTCATTGTTTTGTGTTGTTAATCTATTTCCAATAATAAATATATACATGCATTTGCATAAAGCAAGCATATTTGCCCATTCCCATGTTGATAAGAGTATTAAATACTTGACAAATCTCCCTTTAAGGTGCATTTTGAGCAGATAAAGAATGTGTGATTAATCACGATTAAAAATTTGAATCGTCTGAAAGCCCTAGTTTACTTTATTTCCCATAGGCTACTGCTGTGTGACTTCAGTGTCCAGATTGAACCACAATGTATGGAGCAGTTGTTTTCCCCTTTCCCCCCCAACACAGACAATAGAGTCTTTGACAGTGTGTGTGTGTGAGACCACCTCATCAACAGAGGCTGCTCAATCAAGCGTGACGGACCTTCCTTGAGAAAAAGGGACAGTTAAGTTCATGCAGAAAAGCCCATCTGTGCACTGAAGCATCGGCTGCTTTTACACACCAGTAATACACCATGTGGTGTCTCTCACATGCACTGATTTACCCCTCTGTGTGGAACTCAGTCGTGTGTGTGTTTATGTGTGTCAAGCTATTAATGTTTGAGGTTAAATGCCACTCACACCTACATGTGAAATCTCAGTTTGATGGTGATTACAGTGCTAACAATACATTTCCCACTACTTATGTAACATTTAAATACACAGAGACGTTATGTAAGGCTCTACTGGCTCTTATAGTAGGCTATACATGTCGACGTCATCGCCTCGGCTGAGCGAGGAGGAAAGCAGGAACCTTGTGTAACCATGAGCTCAAATAAAGAAAAAATAATGAAAACATCAATGTTGTCTGATTGATTGTTCGATCAAAACATATATAACACCATGCAGGAAAAGGGGCGTGTATCTGCACTGCGTCTAAATAAAGGCTAACACAAGAAAATGTCGATGGTTGATTGAGGAAGCATAGACAATCTCGCATATGCACCATCGAGAAAGAAAAAAAAAACAGGAAGTAAAACAGCTCAATCTTACTCATGCATGCATTTAACACCGAACATGAAGAGCAGAGAGCTCAGTGCTGCTCCTGGCTGTGTGTGTGTGTGCAAAACAACGACTAGTCAAAGCGGAAGTGAGCGTTATGGCCTCGACCAATCAGACAACGTGAAAGGGTTAAATGTATCCAACAACAAACATTGTAACAAAGCAGCTAAAAAGAACACACACATCGAATGGAACTCGGCTACATTGTTGCAGATTCTAAAGCTGCAGAAAGGCTGCATCGGTGTGTGCAGGGATTGTTGCAGCATTTGTGATTTTAAAAGGAGCACATGGTGGACGTAGCATGGTGGAGTTGCAGCCCATCCCATGCAGGGGACAATAGAGCAGAGCAGGGGGGAGCACACAGAGCAGGCCTCGTCGGTAGCTCCTCTGTGACACTGTGCAGCCATGTAGGCGACATAAAGAGAGGCTGGATTCGTGCACTCACCGTCGGCTTTGGGAGCAGAGGACCACGTATCCACTTCGGTCGCCATGGCGCTCTCCAAATGTGTCCAAATGCTCGGTTAAAAATCCTCCTGTCGAGCGTCAGCTGCAAGAAATACCCCCAAAAACAACAACAGCCAGACGTCTGCAGAAAAAAATATTAAGTCTTTTGATAAAATAGCACGTGCAAATGGAGTCCTGAGCCTTTTGTTTTCGTGCTGCACGGTTATCAGATGCAGAAAACACACCACCAAAAAAATAATTAAATTACAAAGAGAAGCAGAAAATGCTATAACGATTTATGGAGTGAAAATAAAAAAATGGTGTCGCACTCTTCTCTACTGAGAAGAGTAAGATAACGAGGCTGAGGAAGAAGAGGAGGAAAGTAGGTTAACTAGTCGGAGAGCATTTCAGCAAAACAAGCTGCAAGATAAACAAAGTCTGTTTTTAACTTTGCAGGAGAGAAGCGAGACGAGTCACGTGATGAGAGCTCGGATGGGGAGTGGTCAGTAGAGGGGGTGGGTGCTGGTCCTGTCTGGCCAATCACAGAGCAGCAAAAACACCTCTCCTATATGGAGGGCAGAACCGCCCACAATATAAAATAAATCAATAAATAAACAAATGACTCAATAAATAAATGTTGCAAATTGATATATAAATAATAAATTGAGCAAAAATAATATAAAAAAATAAATGTAGCTATTCATCAATTGATAACATGTTACATAAATTGATATTTCTGCAATAAAGCAGAATAATTAAATATATATAAAGAACGGTAGATGATATACTCCATACTTGTGTTACTGCTTGTCCTTTGTAATTAGGTAAAAAAAAAGAATAACTAAATAAATGACTCGATAAATAAATGAACATGTCATTAAATTTAGCAAAAATAATATTAAAAATGTAGCCATTCATCAATTGATATTTTTTTTCTATCCTTGTATTTATTCCCTTATTTATTTACTCTTCTGTTTAATTTTCCCTTTTATTTATGTATTTATTTTATTAATTTCTAAATGTATTTATTTATTTTTGCATTCATTTATTTCTACACCATTTTCCCTTTGCATTTCACCCCTTTCACCAGGGCGCCCACCAAGCGCCACATGCTGCCCCCCTTATCCACACATGTTCTCACACACACACACACACACACACACACATAGCGCTACATACAGAGCAGACACACACACACACACTCATCACTATTCTATTCTATTTATTTATATTACATATTGTCTATAGACCCCTCTCACTTTAAATATTGCCATTGTCCCTACAATTTTTACTACATTTTTAAAATATTTGTATAGTTGATGTTGTTTTGCACATTCTCATAAACAGCCACTTTATATTTCACTGCACATTCTGTTTGAGTACATGACAAATAAAACTATTGAATCTTGAATCTTGAATCTTATTTATTTCCCCGAACTTATCTTTTTCTGTATTCTTTTCTTTATACATTTCTGCGTCATTATGCAAATGAGGGGGGTGTCAATAATTGCAGAAATACATACATTTTAAAATAAATATAAAAAATATGTGAAAAAATTATAAAATAATAAATAAATGCAAAAATACATAAATACATTTAAAAATGAATAATAAAAACATAAATAAGTAAAAAGGAAAATTAAACAGAACAGTAAATAAATAAGGGAATGAATACAAAGATAAATAAATAAAGAAGCATATTAAAACAGAAATATCAATTTATGTCACGTTTTATCAATGAATTAATGGCATCATTTATTTTTAGTATTATTTTTGCTAAATTCAATGACATATTATTTATTTATAAATTTGTCATCCAACTTCACACCACCAGATGGCAGACAACTATCTTGTGATTTAAATTCCTGCAAACTTATGACACTCAAGCTGAAGTAGGCGAGATTGGAGCAAATATGAGTAAAAAAAAGTTGTTTTTATAAAACGGTCACTATATCGTGACAGTAGTACAGGTAACCTGAAAAAAAATCATGTGCCTCTGTGTCCTCTGGTGTCCTCTGGTGTCCTCCGGTGCTCCTAACGGCATCTGCAAGATTTCACAGACCGGAGGAAAACAAGTAGTAAGAGCTGATCTGTAATGTTACGTTAATGCCTATTTCTAGCCTCAAATGTTTTCAGAATCATCTTGTAGTGTACGGTTTAGCTGTAAAATGAGAAAGTTTGTGATGCGGCTGCCATCATAAAATCTGTAATTGGTCAAAGTCTCCCGTCACGGGCTAGATGTTTTAAAGCCTGAAAACAGAGCCATGAGGAGGTGCAGAAGTCTAGTTTTCTCTCACAACACTTGAATTACAATATACTGAAAGGTTATTATGGATTTTCTGCCCAATGATGCCAAAAATATACTGACTACTGCCACCTTAAATGTCGGGGCACTATCCATGTTTTTACACTATTTCCTAGATTGTTTTGTCCCCTCCATTGGAGCTGCCGTTTCCTCTTTTCACCTGCCTCAAAATACAACGTGACCGTTAACACAATAGCATATCAGGTTTGTGATCTGATGGTGGGCGCCCTGGTAACTAACCTGTTAGAGCAGGTGCCCCGTTTAACAAGGCTGAGTACTTACCACAGCGGCCGTGGTTCGAATCCAACCGGTGGCCATATGCTGGATGTCGTCCCCTCTCTTGCCCCCTTTCAAGACTAGAAGAACAATCATTAAAAAATAATAATAATAATAATAATAATAAATGGACCAATATTAAACCCCTGTTTCTTCCACTCTAAGCTTCCTGTATGGTAATTTGATTAAACATGTATTAATTTAGGAATATGCAACATGTAAACTCAAGTCTGAAATACATTTTGACACAGGGACCCTCTGCAAGACAAGATTATGTAATATTACACATTTAATTCTGGAGTTTTTGTGACCCCCTGTAAGGTTTGGGGGACCCAGGGAAGGTTGCCCTCATTGGTCTTTTCCAGCCTTGGTAATAACAAGTCATATTTCTAGCAAATTCTTGGGCTTTCTCTGCTCTGCTCATCTCATCAAAGTGAGAGGAACAATGCAAACAGACAGGTCTTGTCAAGGACGTATGGCAGTAGTTGATATATTACAAGCATGTATGACAACAAAAGACTGCTGATGTTCTCCTACTGCATGTTGTATTTGTCATCGCTGACACACAGTGCTGTCAGCGACACAAAATCACATATTTCAAACAGATTTTTCTAGCAGGTTTACTCCTGAAAAGATGAAGCTTTCAAAGTGAGTGCAGCCTGATGATTCATCCTGAGTCACAGTGACAGCCACTCGTGCGTGGGTGTTTTTAGCTCATTCCCTGCTTAAATAAGTTAGTGTTTTTGCTGTATTTCAAAGCAGAATATTGCCTTTACCCAACTCCAACTAGAGATGTATATAATGTTTACAAAAGTACAGACATGCATTTGGTAGCACTTGGTAGCTTTTATTTTGACACAAAATCCACAGTTTTTGTTGAATAAAGTAGCGCAGATGTCCATGTCCAAAATTCCCAATGAGCATCAATGAAAAAACCTCAAATGGAAGAAACCTAAATACAACCCCACCTTCTGGGAAAAAAGCACCAGGATATGTGCGACCAAACAAATATATCTAAAAATTTGGATTTTACATCAGAGTATGCATCAGAAATCTCTATGCTATACACCAAGATACAAAATCAACTTGATATTCATGATGACATAAAAATGCTTGGATATTTATATCGACAAATATCATGTTAACAAATACCAACAACAATCAACTTTGGCCTCATAATAAGCGACAATGATTTAACAGCACAACAACACGGCCGACGATAAACTCTCTCTCACATGCGTACGACACACTGAAGAGCTGCAGGTAGAATTGCACAAGGAAACCCTCAAAGAACACCACACTGTGTAGCAATATTAATCTGAACTACTCCACGTACAATCACATATAGATACTTCTATAAATCCTGCCGTCTCGTAGCTGCAGGAGTAAAAGGAGAACTCTTTGTTTCCCGGGAGACAAACAGTCTTGAGTAATCCTGAACCAACAGGGTTTGATGTTTTGTTTTTTTCCTGGCAAACCAGTTCAGCCTTACCAATGTTGGCTCTGTGTTTTTAATTCTTCAATTCTCGGCATTACAAAATAAAGTCAGTACAAATATAGAGTAAATACTATCTTGATAAGGAGAAGTAAACAGTCCTTTGCAGTCAAAACTCAGCGAGGTAACAGTCTTATATCAGGCCTTGGCCTTCTGTGGCAATGAGGGTAGAGTTTGGGCATTTTGTCCGTACTAGCTGCTGACAAGGCAAAAAGAAAATCACACTAGTTCTATATACACTGAGCTCAGATCAGTTTGGTTTCAATGTAAAATCAGAGCTGGGCTAAAACTAACCCCTGTTTGAGCCTCTTGTGTGTTACGATTACATTCAATTCACAGAGCTTAACATTGGTTTGAAAAATAAATAGCTGAAAAGTGAACAAGGTCATTTATCAATACTTTCAGAATCAGAAAGGAAAACAATAGCTATTGTAATATTACAATCTCTCCTGTGTATGCTATTTCCTATTGTTTAGTATGACATAAGAAAATATACAAATTCATATACGAATGATTACACTTATGTCCAAATTATAATATATACAAATTCATAAAGATCAGATCCAAAATGCTGCACATACATTTTTAAACAAAACTACAAAAAGTCTAGAAAATAAATTTCAATAATTTTCACAATTAGATTTTGTAGACCTTCATGTCTACAATGAAATTCATAATTTACTGACAAAACATGTACTGTATGATACTGGATAAATCTGAATAAATAGTTAAATAAGCAATCTTGCCTTGTTTTTCAGGCTTGTGAGTCAAAGTTAGCAAATTTAGACACATAAAGATGAAACCATTCTAATTTTTAGGGCTCTTAGTCGATTAATCTATTCATCAGTCATTTTTGGCTTAGTTGAATAGTTGTTGATTATGCTTTTTTGATGACTTTAATAACTTATTTCCAAGAAACTTATGAGCACATCTCTGGTAAACACGAGATTTAAAGTGGTGCATTTGTGTGATTCTTACAGATTTGTCGATTAAACCAACTAACTGATTAGTCGTCAAAATCATATGAGTGTTAGTCGACTAAGAATTTCTTTGGTCGAGGACAGCCCTACTAATTTAAATCATTTCCATACCAGAATATTTCATGGTTTTGTTGAGCCATTTTATGGAAAATTGATACTCACAAATTATCATTGTATGTACAATACAAAAGAAAATTAGACTCACTCTCCATTTCCCCCAAATCGCGCTGCTCACATACTGTACTGTTCTCCTCCTGAATATTTTTGAATGTGCATCTTACCATCTTTGGCCTCTATATAGACAAGACTAAACATCTGATTAAAGGCCAAATAAATGCATTATTTTGTATGAAAATATAAAAACATAGAAAGGAACATCAATATAGAAAATGGAACAGATAAAAAATGTTTACGTTTTGGTTCACATCGTACAAATGAAGCAAGGACATACGTTATTTCTAGCTACCGTCTTTGTGTGGACGAGGAAACAAGAGCTGCAATTTGGCTTTAAAATCTTTTATATCATATTTGTAATCCTAATGGACAGAGGAGTTCAGAGTAATGTGGAAAAAACCTTCAGAATAGATATTTTTCATAAACACATGAGGATGTGTGTTGACTCAGCAGAGATAACATCCAATGAGAGAAGTTGACCTACAGAAGAATAAATAGAGTCTATTATATCTTTATATTTTGAATTGTCACCTGGCGCCTGAATTTTGTGTTTTCTTTTACATAAATAAAGACATTTACGCCATAAATTAGTGCATAAAAAAAAAAAATCACATAGGACGCAGGAAATTAAGTGTTGACGCTCAAAATTTCCTGGCTACTATTTTCACCCTGCTGGACATTGTACGCACTAATGGAAAACTCTTAACTTAACTCCGAGACCTAAATGTAATGACAACACACGAGAGGCACAAACTGGGGCTAAGGTAAAACCAGATAATCTGAGTTTGCACTTGGGAGAAACCTTAAGCCAAAATCATTTAAAATGCAGTGTTATGTACAATCACGGGCCTCTGCCCTGCACAGCTCACGGATCAGTTATAAAGAGGTAAATGTCTTTTTCACAACAGTTAATTTCCTATCAACCAGCATTAACTAGAGTAAGGAAAAAAGTGTGAATACTATTGCTAAATACTATTTTTGCTAGTCTCCCATGTACTGCGTACTGTGTATATTTTATAAAGAGACTGCTAAGCACTGCTAGAAAAACGTTTGCCCATTTGATGTACGACTATACACAATTTACAGAAAACACACACACACACACACACACACTCGCATAGCAGCAGTAAACTATAGAATGCCTAACAGAAAGTCTATTTCATCTAGGCACCATATACTCTGATAAACATACATTAGCTAGAACTAATGAGAAAAAACTGTCCAGTCTTAAGCTGAAAAATGTACAGTAGCCAAAAGGCTTTAATGTTGACATGTTCAGAGGGTGAACGGTCTCCGTCAGAGCATCGGTCACCTCTGAGACACACCTGTGAGTCGAAATTACCTTCAAAACTTAAACAAACCTGCGTGAACTCCCTATGCACACAAGATTTGTCTATGATAAATAAATGTATAACTGAACCGAGGCAACGTTTTCTCTCCGCAGAATAATAAATGAGTTGAAAGCTTTGCCTTCAGGCGTTAGACAATTAGCTTTGCACTGAGCCAAGGACACAACCAAGTGAACTGCAGAGACATTCGTCTCATAAAAACTAATCAAACAAACATGTAGAAAAATTGAATTGATGTGACATACTCTCTTTCGAAATCGTGTTCTATGCTTCAGTACATTTTGTACTGAGAATTAATGACAAGAGAGTACATGTGTGCTGTTCCCATTGCTAACACCAGGATCCACTACAGAGCATCAATGAAGGCTATCAACCTCACACTGAGGAAGAGGCTACTTTCTATTGACGGACACCGACTGACAAATGATTTTACATACAAAAACATTTAGAGAAAAGCTGTCCGACTCTCAGAAGCGAGCACATGTTTAGCCACAGCAACAGAGGCATCACTCTGACTTTAAACCCCCACCTCGTACATTTACACCTTCGACATCTCACAAGCATTACTTGACTCGGACAGACATTACAATGGGCACTTCATTTCAAAGTGTCTTCTCAAAGCAAACACCTGGCAGATCGTATTGCCTCGCTGCAGTTTTGAACACTTTTTCCAGAGGTTTTCAGTCAAGCGGCATGCTATAAAAATTCTCCGTAAACAATTTATCTTTTTGCTGCGATGCATAACCTTTTACATTCATTATTATCAGTGATGAGAGATTAGGCTTAAAGTTTCTGCCTTGTAAAAACTCAACAGTCCGTCCGTGGAGGAATCAGATTTACATTGCCTTGCAAAAATGGCAACGACCAACCGAGAACGTGTTCAAACACATCAAATCCAGTCAGTTCATTATACAGTAGAATCATGTAACAGTCTGAAACAACAATGTATACTCAGAATACCATTGTAAAGCTTTGCCACCCAAACGTTATAATTAATGTTTGCACCCCTTTTCCTTTAGGGACGCAACATAAGACACAATGTAGAAAACACACACTTCAGTTACTTCTTATTTCCTCTAAAACAGAGAGAAGTAGGCTGGTGAAAGCAACAAAACTCACCCTACAACAAAACCATATGTTCAATAGTGAACTCTTCAAAAGATAGAATCCAGTAAATTAAGATTATATAACGTCATTCAGACACAATTAGTTAGAGCTGCTCTTTTGAAAATGAATTGTTCCGTGATTCTTCATCATATACTTCTATAATATATATTTTATGTCAGTTAATGACAAACAATCTTGTTCATTGCTGCTGGGATGATTAAAGTAATATGGTTTATCAGGCAGCGGTTCCCAACCTTTTTGTTATGTGACCTTTTAAAATGAAAGAATATATTTTTGTGACCTCATCACACATTGCATATGTCAAGACGCTGTGAGCAGGTACACTTAAGATTGATTTTGGCTTCTCAGATTGTTTCATTTGAATATTTCTAAATGCCGGAGAGGTAAAACTATCCATAATTTCACATACAAATGCAAAGATAAGAGAAACATTAGCATATCATTTTCTGTAGAAGAACTTTGTGTTTCTTCTTTCTTATGCCGTTAATCATCACAACTCCTCTGATTTATATTCTATCTATCTTTATCTGACCGAGGCCGGGAACCGCTGACTTCTGTTTCAAGGCGCTAAAACGCTATTTTAGCAATGTTACGTCATGCAGAGGAAAGAGAGATGAAAAGTAAACGGTAGAGGGACATTGGGATGTTGACATCGAACCACTGGTAAAAACGGATTTGGTTAGCATGTGGAGACAGATCATTTTCATCACTTTAAAGAAAAAGATATGCCTTCGCCCCAAACCACAAATAAATTAACTACAAAATAGGACTTTCAGGTGTCGGCTTCTCTTGGAGTTTCTCATTTGAATACAGAGAAAACAAGAGGATCCATTACTCATGCTGTCCCCAACCATTTAAAGTAAGACCTACAAGACTTTTCTTCAGTGATTCAACTTTTCACCTACTGGTCTTGAACTATGAAGATGCTATTAAGCATAAACATCTCACTTTTTCCACTTTGTCGTTTTTATCTCACAGGCTGTTAGCTTACGAGGACTCCACAGTGATGATGGCCTCGCCTGTCTTCTGGATGATACTGGAGGATGAAGAGACGTGGCCACGCTGTTCAGCACAGTCGTCCAGGAGAGGTGAATGAGCGCCGGCCTTCGCTCGGAGGGAACAGTCCACGCTGTCATGCAGCTCGTCTGCCCTCTCCTCTTCCTTCACGGCCTCTTTTCCTCCTTTCCCAAAATGCCGTTCCTCTTCCTGTTGTTCCTCTCTCTTCACGTGGCAACGACACACCTCGATGCCCGAGTCACCAGTTAGCCGCCGATGCCGGAAATGATCCTCGTCGTCGTCTTCTTCTTCCTCGTCCTCCTCTTCTTTGTCTCGTTTTTGCTCCTCTTTGTTGTTGCAATGTGTGAAAACAGCCACGTTTGAGGAGAACAGAGCCTGTTTAGGGGGAAACAGAGTGGGCCTGGTGGATGGACCACAAGACGGGGCCTCTTCTTCTTTCTCTCTCTGAATGGCCACCGCACCAAGTGGGTCTAAGAAGATGAGAGGATGGACTTGACCAGGAGAGAGGGAAGTTAACAGGATGAGGGGAGAAAGTGGGAGGCGGGAAGGGTGTGAGGGACGAGAGTGTAAAGGAAGCGAGAGTGGTGGAGCTGAAGGAGAGAATCCTTCACTGCCATTAGAGGACCGTCTCTGTACGGGTATGACATCTGGAGTGGCCGCAGGTATAACATCAGGTGGAACTTGTGATGGAGGTGTTGGGGAAGAAGTTGGTGTGAAGTTGACCCCAACCCTCGGCATGACGACATAGTCGCCCCCTGCTTCACTGGGCGTGGACATGTGGCTGCTGTCATACGTCTCGTCCGTCACCTGGACAGAGAAGGAGGTGCTGCAGGGGGAAGTGAGGGAGCACGACTCGCAGGAGCAGCTGGTGTAGTTGTCAGAGCTCTGGGAGGAAGTCAGGCCGCTGGGGCCGGGGCCCAGATAGGGAGGGCAGGGGTGGCGGTGGTGGTAATGATGGGGGTAAGAGGAGCTAGGACCCCCCATGGCACCTCCCTGCAGGGCGAAGACGGAGCTGTAAGGCGGAGGAGGGGTGCTGGGCTGCGCCGCCACCTCCTCGTAGGACGGCAACTTGAAGGAAGCCAGAAAACCTGCGACAAAAGAAATATCATATTATTATGATACAATATTTTAGAGCTGCAGCGATTAATTAATTGTCAACTATTGAATTTATCGCCAACTATTTTGATAATTGATTTGTCGGTTTTAATAATTTAAGAAAAAAAAGTAAAAATTCTCTGGTTCTCTGGTAAATGTGAATAATTTCTGGTTCCTTTACTCCTCTATGACAATAAACTGAATATCTTTGAGTTGTGGACAAAACAAGACGTTTGAGGACGTCATCTTGGGCTTTAGGAAACACTGAATAACATTTTTCACCATTTTCTGATATTTTATAGACCAAACAACTAATTAATTATTTTCATTTTCTCAATTAATCGACAATGAAAATAATCGTTAGTTGTAGCCCTACAGTATACAATATTTTTCCTAATGTATATTATAATATTACAAAATAAATAACAAAATTAAAATAGTCCACCAAATGCACTACAGTATATAATGTTAGTTTGAGTGACATTTGCTAAAAACTACAATGCCCAGCTGAAATTACTTTTTTGAAAATGAAACTATTAAACTTTTCTTTGCTGCATGGATGTTGAAATGAATCTATACATGTTTTCTTTTATTTAATAGTTACTAAATGATTTAATATATGTTAATTATTTAACAGTTCTGTTGCTGTTACAGAGTGGAGATAATTGTATTGACCATAATATGTACCATGTGGGTGTAAGGCTCAAAAATTGTTGCTTATACCATTCAGTATTTTTTTCAAATGGACCCCAGGAAGACTAGTTGTTGCTGAGAAAACAACTAATGGGGAAACAAATAAAACCACAAAACTGCAGACAGCATCTGAATTAGGGCTGCACTAATAATCCAATATGAAATTATGATCACAATTTTGGCTTCCCACAATTTAACGAACATGATCGACTGCTATATTGACTTTTAAAATTTGTGCTCTGCTCATAGAAAAGCTGCATATCAAATCAAGCGCTCCCTAAACTAACAGCCAGCCACCGGGGGGCGATCGAAACATTTTGGTGTCACTTTTGGTGACACCAAAAGCTGTCATGTTGCTGCATGTGCATCCTACAGTGGAAGCCTGTGAAAAACCTTCCTGAATGTTGTGGCTGCAAATTCACTGAATTCAGGTGAAGAAGAACTTTATTTTAAGTCTCATTTTGATGCAAAGATTATATTAGCAGGAATGTAGCACAACATGGAAGTGAAAGCAGTCGGTTGTGTTTATTTAAATGTGAAAATGCAATCAAAATATTTTGCCCCTAATATCAATAAATAACAGTGATAAATAACCGTGATCTCAATATGATCAAAAAAAATAGTCATTTATCAGGGAAGCAGCAGACTAAGGAAACCAGATTTGTACGTTCTGGAAAATGTATTTCAATATATGAAATACTGTTTTTACTTTATTCAAGACCCAAGTGTGATTAAAAAAAATGCTCAGACTCTGCAGTTCCCCTGACAGTTGAGTTACAAAACCAAAATAAATATGTGAAATGAAATAGCATAAATAAACCTACTGAGGTCCAGCATTGAGGAAGGGTAGTTGCAGGCTCCGTTATAGGCGATCAGGTTGATCTCCCTCTGTCTCTGCTGCTGCTGGATCCTCAGCTTGGCCCGGCGGTGGCGGTAAGCACAGAAACAGCTGAAGAGGATCAGCATCGTCCACAGCAGCCAGAACCCTGCAGAGAACAGGAAATTAACCCAACATCATTATTTATGAAAACAAAGGTTTTGTTTTGTTGTATAAAATTACATCTCAGATCTACTCAGGTTACATAGAGGTTTTGAAATGTCAATAATGGTGGTTTTGGATATTCTGTCCCATTACATATAAATCATGTGTGTTTCACATTACTGCTGTCCACTTTCCAAAGCATATTATAATATTTTAGATTTATTTCCTATTTAATTTCAGTAAAGAATTCATATTTTACCATAGGTATGTATATATTAAAAAGTCAAAGTCTTCTGGTTGGCAAATTCAAGGATAGCTCATGAGTGCAGTGTGTTTTCGTAGCCCAAAGTTGAAGTAGTAAAGGATAAATCCTTTGATGTAAAGGTCATTATTAATTACTTAACCCTTAAACCCCCAAATTAAACAAATGACATAATAACAGCACTTAAAGGCAATGTGCAGGGAGATGGGATAAGCACAAAAAAGGGCTTAAGCATTACCTTTACCTAAACGTTATAATGCAATATTCACAATTTCAAAGATATTAATAGGCAAAATCTTTTTGAAATATGTTCTGTAAGACCACTATATCATTAAAAAGTGATCTCTGCAAGTGAGATGTTTGAGATTTTATGACCAAGAGTGAATCTCTGAATTAGAAAGAAAATAAGAGATGAAATGATCTGGACGACGTCCCATCCCACAGTAGGTTGTCTGGATATGTTGGTTGGATACATCCAGTCAATGCAGCAGATAGCCAAAGTACTTTTATAACCTGTTCTTATTATGTAATAGGAATGTAAGTAAAATGTGATTTTTGTGTCCAGATGTTTCACTAAATACATCCTGGCAGGACTGCTTAATAAGTGTGACAAAGCAGCCTTAGACTTTGTCTACAGAAACACAATGTAGAAGAAGTCAGTCGGTTGACTCACACCAGAGTTCATAGTAGTAGGTACAGCAGCCTGTCTCTCCGCAGCAGTGTCCTGTTTCACACAGGTAACCTGGATTGTTGTTTACCCCAGGACAGTACTTGGGACTGACAACAGGCTGGCTACCAGAACCCCCGTGATGCTTCACCACCTAGTGGACAAAACATGACATCACATATCACCACAGTGAAAATAGTGTTACCACGCAGAGATAAAGTTGTAATGTTTGGTATGGCTATGGACAGACGACAGTATGAGCGTGAGAATTAATTCTCCACCATCGCAAAAATACTTTGACAAAATACTCTTGACCTAAGGTCCATTATAGTAGTTCTAACCAGAAAAGCCATCTCCATGACAACTGAGCAAACTCCATCTGCTGATGAAGATCATGGGAGATGGTTGAAATCTTAAACCTGACTTAGCTAAGGGGTAGAGCTGCAACAATTAATCGATTACTTGTCAACTATTAAAATCGCCAACTATTTTGATAATTGATTAATCAGTTTGAGTAATTTTTTAAGGAAAAAAAAAAGTAAAAATTCTCTGTTTCCAGATTCTTACATTTCTTTACTCCTCTATGACAGTAAACTGAATATCTTTGAGTTGTGGTCAAAACAAGACATTTGAGAAAATGATCTTGGGCTTTGGGAAACACTGATTTATTACAACTCATCAGATTAATCGAAAAAATAATTGACAGATTGATCGATATTGAAAATAATCGTTAGTTGCAGTTGTACTGGGGAGTTTTGACCACTTGAGGCTGCACAACAAGCTGTAAATACACTACAAAACACTGACATATTATGACTATACTGTGGCAAGTAATATTAGCATTCAATATTCACCACTACTGTATTGTAGCACTGATTTGTGAAATATCTGTCTCTTTAGCTGCTACATGTTACACTACGTTCACCAGCTGGTCGGGCTGTCTGCTGTTTGGTGCTGTGCAGGTAGTATACAGGGCTGTTATCAGAGCTTTTTGCTGAATAAAGCTGCCTGTGGTGGCTATAAACTAGGTAGATATGAGCCTGAGGCTTTACCAAAACAGTAAAGTTAAACAGTGAGCTGAAAGATGCTAAAATGCCCCCTTTCACATCATACATTTAATCTATTGTTAACATAAAAACATTGATTATTGTTTGTTTTTGCAGCTACAGGTCAGGGTTGAATTTAAAAAATCTCACACCTTATTAACTGTGTGCATGTCGGCCTCCTTCTGAGTAACAGCAACCTAAAAAGAGAAATGGAAGGACCTCTGTGAATTTTACAGTTGCATCTTAATCATTAGCAAGTCTGTGTGAGGGAGTGAAGAAATAAACCCAGACAATAAATATTAAATGTTTGACACATCATTAAAAATTTCAATGCTTGGGGAGAACAGTGAGCTCAGACACTTCAGCAAAACCATAAACCACAATAATAATGCAGCAAGAAGAGGTGGCTAAATCTGTTATGTACATAGTTACCACACATGAGACTGAGAAGTGCTAACAAATAATTATGCATTACCATAGCAACCACTATGGTTACGCTTGGAGGCTTTTTTTACTCATGTGGACAATGCGTTATAGTATCTAGTGGTATGAAATGTTTAGTTGTGGTTGAAGGTCGAGCTCCCTACCGTAGCAGCTTCAGTCCCGTCCATCCTCTGCAGGGATATGGTCATCTGGTAAAACACACAGAGGTACAATGGTTAAGAAAGAGCAGTAGAGAGAGACGTTTTAAATAAACAAAAGATCGGCACAACATGTTAAAACTGGCGAGGGCAAATGCTTCATAAGAAACCAATTACACTGTGCTGTCATTCTAGTAATCGAGCATGACAAAAAAGGCCACTAAAGGCAGTTTCCAGTCTGGTTACTCTACACTCCTGGCTCTTCAAGGAGCTGGGAAGGTCGATGGCTTTTTAACAAAACCTATTTCTCCTCTGTGGGTCGAGATAGCCGACAGAAGGCACCAATTCCCAGACAGACACTCTCCCTTTCTTTTTCCTCGTTTCTTTCAATAGCACCCATGAATACGAAAGGTACACCTCTAAAACTGCGATGAATTAAATTAACAATTAGTCTATAAAATGGCAGAAAATAAGAGGAAAAACACCCAACAACATGCATTTCCAAAGCGCACGGTGACATGTTCAGACTGCTTGTTTTGTCTGAGCAACAGTCTAAAACCCAAAGACATTCACTTTACAATTATTGAAATTATTTGAGAAGCAGGAATAAGCAAGTGTTTGGCATTTTGCTTGATAAATTAATTTGCTGATAAATCGGTCGATCATTTCTGTTGATTGACAAAACATGCAAACACTAATGCAGTCACATACAGTATATAAGAAACATCATATCATTTAAAACGAATATCAGTTTTCCTATATTTTCATATACAACAACCACAAAGGCTGACCTACCTATAAGGATGGATGCAAGCAAATAGGCACCATTTGTGAATGACCATAAAATGATTTGAGTCCAAATAGTAACTGCAGTGGAAATACATATGCGTTTATGCTACCCTGGTCCAGATTAAAAAATTCGGTGTGCCGCTCACGCTTCTGTAAATGTCATTTAGGCCCACTGTGAGTAAAAGGAAAATATGCCAATGTGCGTGTGCTGCTGGATGTGGGGCCACTGTCAGAAACAATGTGGAGCCACTGGGGGCTGCAGCCATGTAAATGAGACTCTTTTGTTGACAGCTGGCTGCTGGTTACGTAGTCAGCATAGGGAACAATGTTGGCTGCAGTGTGTTTGTGTAATATGCATGCATACATGCCAATGCACACACACTGCTATTAACAGGTTCAGGTAATTACAACTACTGTCAATTTACAAAATACAAAATGACAATGTGCCAAAATTTGGCAAGCAGCTAACTCCACACGCTGCCCTGGGGTTGTACAAATGACAATAATAGCTGTTAGTTAGCCTGGAGACATTCATATTTACTGCAGTATATCATATAGAAGTGTGCATAGTATACACTTCTTCAACACCTCATGCATCCAAAGGTTTATCAATATTGCATAACACATTACATGACACATTGGCGGAAGAGCAAAGTCTAACCAAGGACATATGGGCGGAGCATGGGACAAACTATACATAAATAATGAGTTTAATAATGATGTGGCTCTGATGAACACATGATCTTCACAGGCAGATTTGCTGGGTTCATTTTTCGATACTGAAACAACACTTCTAATACAATATGTTTTTATATATATTTTTTTTTTATCAAGAAATATAAACGTGTTTCTTTACAAAACATTTTTTATCAATTCAGCAAAAGAATAAATCAATGTACAAGCCAGGCAAGAACTTTGCCTTCATGAAATGTTCTAAAACCGGCAAAAATATAATTTAAATCAGAAACTATCTAATCAAAAAATAAGTAGAGTACAAATCTGAGCAAGCATACTAGCTTTGGGTACTTGACAGTTTTTAATACTCTGTGCTGCAGACACATTTCGGTGGATACCAAAAAAGTCTCTGCAGGAGTCTTGGTTCATTAGTAACATCCCTCCTGACAATCACCTGTTTGCTTCAAGATTCAACATGACTTCATGTTGGCTATTTTTCATCTACTTTCCAACAACTAATTATAGATAGTTATTACACGGCTTTGTTGAATACTCGCTTCTGATTGGTCAATCACGACAACCTACAGTCTGTTATTTCTCCATAACAGACCGTTGCTATGTGTAACAGACAAGTTGCTATGGACATAGTTCTAATGTCAGACTCTGGCGAACCATTTCTGTGTCAAATTATTGATTTCTTAAGTAAGTAGCCGTGTAATAAGTGGGATAATGTACAGCTAGCAGGTCATTGTTGTGAAATAAACCCCCGACAGGGATATGCAGCACCCCGACAAGAAGCAAAGCGGCCCTGAATTATCCCTTAGATAAGATATCCTGCAAACTGTGTGTTTGTTTCTGTGTAAACCACTTAATATTGTGCCACAACAAAGCCCGAGCTGCATAAAAAAAGTCATGCTGCATATCCAACTGTCAAATATAACATCAGGTGGTTCATAAGTAACCTTTTATATACTGTTGTGAAAGTCAGAGTCGAGGGTTTCAAGAGGGAGTTGAGTTCCTGTGGTAAGCCCACCACACGGCACAGAGTACACACACACAGGTGTGAAGAGATCATCAGACTTCCCCAGAGACCACGGACTAACCACAAATGATTTCCACCCCTGGAGTCCCACGGTTCTAGCATCACCACATACACACCTTCACCAACTCCATCCTAGATAACATAAAACCTGTGAAGAACATGCCAGTTTGTGTGACTGTGAGCATTTCTCAGCCACATAGACCTAAAAATCATGAGTGAGGGGGAAACCGAATGGAGGCTGACTGTGAAAGGCTGCAGGATGTAAGACGACATTCAAAATTATGTAAAAAGCCACAACAATACCGTCAAGTCAAAGTGAGAAGATGCAAAGAAAACATTCCATTGTGTAATGTAGTCAAGATTATGACCAAGGATGTTAAATTATAAAACTGGCTTGAAAATCAGATGTAATTTAAGTGAGGTTAAGGCTTGTTTGACTTTGAAGAAGCAAACTGTGGTCATCATGAGGGTTTAAGAGAGACACTTTCATTGTCAGACGCTGCATCTTTATATGAAGACATAAGAACCAAGTTCTTCATCAGAATAAAAATCAAATGCCAAGAACTTGACACACTCTTAGACCTAAACAAACATTTTCTACGGACAAAACTCATTCTCCGACTGTCCTTTGTTTAATTTCTTGATGAAAAATTATACTTTGGCAATACTGTACTTAATAATAACTATTCCACTAAAGCAATTTCATATGAAAACACCATTTTCTCTCCTCACAAGACTTTCACCATTTAGTGCCAGAGGGTTTGTGGTCAATGTTATTTTACATGTCACAAGGACTGGCTGAACATAGATGTCTCTTTCAAATATATGTAAGCCAAAGTAGTGTTCATTGTGGTATTATAAAATACAGTTGTATAAACCTAAATATTTCCGGGCAACAACAACAACAACAACAACAGACTTGAAGGAAACATCAGCGTTGAGCCGGCAGTTTCCTGAATCAGCAGTATGGTGTTCTTCTGCTGGACAAGCAGCTATACATTAGATTTATAAGGCCATAAGGGTTTGGCAGTTAAAGCTCTTGAAATCACGCCTGCATAAATTAGAGTTAAATCCTTGGTGCATTACGGTAGATTTTGTCAGCTACTTTGCTTAAAACAGAGGATCAACTTAAAATCTAATTGCGTTTTCAACGACACACGTCAACAAGTCACAAACTAGAATCAATAATATGTAAGTTATGATATTCCTTTAGTATTCCCAAAGAAAGTTTACTGTATGTCTGTGCTATCCCTCTCGATTTAGTATTTGAATTCAGTACAGTATATTTAATAAAGTCAAATACTCCCATAATAGTCAGGACATTTTGTTGTGCATTAGAGCACATGCTTCTAAAACTTATTATCACATGTTGTGCATTAACTACAGCATCACAGACCAATATAGAAACCATATAGCTGCAGTGGTGCAATACATGTCCTAAAAAATGAAAAATGTCAAATGGAAAAAGGTGCAACAACTCAAGATGAAGAAATGAAAAAGACAGATGGGGTGCATAACAAGTTCAGGCCACTGTTTGTCAACAACAACAACAACAACACAGGTCAACATGTCACAAACTAAAATCAACAATATGTAAGTTATGACATTCCTTTAGTATTCCCAGAGAAAGTTTACTGTATGTCTGTGCTAGCCCTCTCAATTTAGTATTTGGATTCAGTACAGTATATTTAAAAAGTCAAATACTCCCATAATAGTCAGGACATTTTGTTGTGCATTAGAGGGTGCATGCTTCTAAAACATAGTATCAAATGTTGTGCATTAACTACAGCATCACAGACATTGACTACAAGCAATCGAAATAGAAACCATAGCTGCAGTGGTGCAATAAATGTCCTTAAAAAAATGAAAAATGTGCAACAAAAGGAAAAGGTGCAACAACTCAAGATGAAGAAATGAAAAAGACAGATGGGTGCATAACAAGTTGAGGCCACTGTTTGTCAACAACAACAAACTAAAATCAATAATATGTAAGTTATGATATTCCTTTAGTATTCCCAGAGAAAGTTTACTGTATGTCTGTGCTAGCCCTCTCAATTTAGTATTTGAATTCAGTATATTAAAAAAAAAAAAAAAAAAAAAAAAAAAAGTCAAATACTCCCATAATGGTCAGGACATTTTGTTGTGCATTAGAGGGTGCATGCTTCTAAAACTTATTATCACATGTTGTGCATTAACTACAGCATCACAGACCAATATAGAAACCATATAGCTGCAGTGGTGCAATACATGTCCTAAAAAAATGAAAAATGTCAAAAGGAAAAGGTGCAAGATGAAGAAATGAAAAAGACAGATGATGTGCATAACAAGTTAAGGCCACTGTTTGTCAACAACAACAACAACACAGACCAGAGTGAAGCATGTTGCTCTGCAGGATAACAGGAGCCCAGCTGTTGGCAGCAGCAGCAGCAGTGTGTTTGTGTCAAAGAGGGAAGCTGTGTGGTGCATTTTACCTCCTCAGCCTTCAGCCCAAGGCAGAATGTCAACGTTTTCTCTGGATCCATGGCGACAGATGAATACCAAGCTAAACAGAGAAAATGCAAAACGCAGAAAGTGAGATGTTATTCTGCTAAGCCCCCATCACGGCTGCTGTCCCACCACACAGACACAGACACGGCCCCCATCCTCCATAGCCCGGGCGGACGGACGGACGGACTGATGCTCCTCCCAGACTCCCAGACTCCCTGCATACAGGGCCAGACTCCCGGTGTGTGTTTATGGATGGGACCGCGGAGGATCACGGTGCTGTCGTCGAGTGAGCTGTTTGCAGTAGTGAAATAAAGCTGTTTTACTCTTTGTGCTCGCAGAGAGAGAGGGCTGGAGCTGTGCATGATGTCATGCTTCCTCCAACCCCTACAGGACTTGTATGGAGAAGCAGCGGCTTTGATTGGCCGGAGCTCCCAGCAACAGTCTCAGAGAGGCTGCTGCTCTACAGGGCTTTATATTATATCCACACACTGTTTATATCCACACTCTGTTTATATCCACACACTGCTCCACTGCTGGTTTATTCACTATACTGCTGAGCATAACACATAAAACACGTCTGTGCTTTTTATGATTGTAGTGAAACAGAACCATGATATTTAACAATATAGTTGTACACAAAGGTTAAAGGGACTATTTGTAACTTTCAGAAATGCTTGTTAACAGCAACCCCTGTGGCCGTTAAGTCAACCAAAGTCAGCGTCCTGTTGCTCGCGCTTGTGCTCCCTCTAAATAGACATGAACGAGCATCGCTCAAAACAGTGAGGCGACACACGTCAACTAAAACCACAATATCACTCTATATTTCACCTGCTTGGCAGTAATGTTAGCTGACCAGACGAAGGTCTCTCCATGAATCAATGCTGCCTAGTGTTGCTGCTTCAGCCCCGGAGGCTGAAGCAGGAAAAGCGGGTCGGTGCCGTGGCTGAAGCAGGAAGAGAAACGTTATCGCCTCCCCACTGCGCCCGCAGAGTTTCTCCGTTTCTCCGTTTCTCGCTGCGGAGCTCCGTCACTTCACAAGACACGGG
Source organism: Sebastiscus tertius (assembly GCA_916701665.1). NCBI lineage: Eukaryota > Metazoa > Chordata > Actinopteri > Perciformes > Sebastidae > Sebastiscus > Sebastiscus tertius. The sequence continues at coordinate 37,492 of CAKAOH010020790.1, forward strand.
AAACCTCTGTTGGTCTTGAGGAGCTGCAGCATTTATTTCTGCACAAACATCCACTGTACATTCACTAGATATTCTCAGAGCTACTAACTCTCCTACAGTGTGTAGTGAGCGCGCATGCACGTCTAGAGGTGGAGCGAGAACGCGAGAACGCGAGAACGCGTGCGTTGTGTGAGTGAAGGCAAGCAGGCCACGCGTGCATACGCGAGCGCGCATGGGATCCCGACCCGGTAGATTTATACACTTAAAAAGTTACAAACAGTCCCTTTAACTAAACAAATAGATATTGCCTACTGGCCTACACTAGAAATGTTATTCAAATATTAACCTAAAATCTAATTCTAAATGTTTATCCAGGATTGGACAAACTAAGGTTAGTTAAGGTTGGATTATTTGTTTGGTAAAATGGCACTAAAAGGAATACTTCATTATTCCATTGCAAGTTAAACCTGCATAAGGAATTAGTGAACAAGTAGCAGACGTGTCAATGGTAAAATTACTTAGTATATTATTAAAAATTGCATCACAATGTTTAATTATCGTTGCATTATGTGCAAATCATATTATTGCAAATGGTAATGTTAAAGGTCCCATATTGTAAAAAGTGAGATTTCCATATCTTTTATATTATAAAGCAGGTTTAAGTGATATATAAATACTGTGGAAGTATCAAAACACTCAGTCCATGGAGAAATAGCCTACACACAGCTCGTATTCAGAAACTGTGCGTTTCAAACAAGCTGCCAGGATTTCTGTCCATTTGTGATGTCACAAATCTACAATCTTTAGACCATTTCACAGTTTTAAACTTCAACATTCTCAATGTGTCCCAGTTTATTTCCTGTTGCAGTGTATGTGAATGACATTAGCTGACAGGAAGTAAACATGGACCCAAGCTGTTTCCTAGCAACGCAATTCCATTGCCACTCCGTTGAAATGCATTCAAACGGAGCGTTTCAGACAGAGAGTAAATACAGGTATATTCAGGCTGACAGTATGAGAAAAATAATGTATTTTTTGAACATTAAAGCGTGTAAAAATGTAGTAGAAACACAAAATACAAGCATGAACCTGAAAATGAGCATAATATGGGAACTTTAAGTGGTAAAGTTAGGTATGAATTTATAACCTGCAGCAATTTCACATATTTTACTAGTTGTTGAAATAAATAGCTTCAAATTTATATTTATTTTATACTAAATTTTCCTCTGAAATACATAAAACAATCAGGCCACCTGGGAATGGAGTAACTTAACATAGTTAGCTAAATGTTGGTTAGCTAGCTAACGCTAACTGTGAGCTAAGAACAGTGCTAACAGCAGTTAGCTAGGTTAGCTACTTCCTCTCTTTTCTCACCATCTTTTATTTTTATATTTCCAAAAAACTATATAAAGTAATAAATATAGCTAACTTAATTACACTAAATTTAACAGTAAATTACATTTAACCGAATCCTATGCTTTTATATCAGCATACACTAGTGTTGTCTGCTAGCTAGCTATAACTTCTGTAATGTTAGCCAAACAACTTTAGCACTACAGACGAGGTTAACGTTAGTTATACATCCACAACTGAACGTATTAACTTAGCATACTTTGAAACCAAAGCAATGGTTTAAAATTAGTGACTGCTTCAAAAACATTCTCGCTACCTCATTAGGCAAACTATTGTAGCTAGCTAGCATAGTGGTGGTGCTTGCCAGACTAGTTAATACGTGTTAATTAAGCTAATGGGGCTAATGAAGTGCAGACTTGTGAGTCACACATTTGAAAAGCACCTGCTTTTTAAGGCACACTTTGGGGTGCTGTCATAATTCTTTACCTTAAAAGGACTGTTTGTAACTTCTTACACGTATAAATCACCCGGGTCGGTGTCCCATGCGCGCTCACATATGCGCGCTCGGGTGTGGCTACGCTGTTCAGACTCAGACTCCAACACAAACTACACGGAAGCACCAAAACCGCAAAGTTACTGTTCTGACGGATGCTCACTCACATTCACTTAGCGCGTGCATACGGGCGAGCGTGAGCAACAGGACGCTGACTTTCGTTGACTTAACGGCCACAGGTGTCGCTGTAACAACCAATTTCTGATTCTTACAAACAGTCTCTTTAAAAGTCGGTCTCTTCTCATCCTGCACCACTGTTCGCAATACCAGTAGGTTATCTATCTTCCTTATATTTTCTTAATATGACTCAATTTTCTCAATTTCATTTATGCATTAAAATTAGGGTGTTCAGACCAGTCCATGAGGCTCCTGAGTGTTTGGTGGGATTTGTTGGGGGCCTCAAGATGTTGCCCGTCTGTCTATAAAATTTGCCCTCTTCTCCTCTTTCTTGCCTCTTTTCATTTTGGCCTACAGTATTTTGAACATATTGTTGACAACATGCAGTATGCTCCCAATGGTGAACACCGAACAGGACATGAGTCACAGGTATTTTCACAAACATGTTGTAGGACATACGCTACATTTTGAATTATAGGCCTTCTGTTTGGGGTGACACTTTTTTAATGTTTCATGGTCAAAGTTACAGAGTAATTTCGAGTTATAACATTTCAATTAAGTAAAATTAGCAGTATCTCACTGTAAAATACTAGTAAGTAAAAGTCCTCCATTCAAATTTTTACTACAAACAGGCCAACGGAGCACAAAATGCAGGCTAATTACAGTATCAAAAGTAAAAGTACTTGTTATGCAGAATGGCTCCTTTCTGAGTTTTATATTATTATATATTGTAGAGCATGTTCAATTTTGTATGTAAAATCTTAATCTGTAAAGTAACAGTAAGTATAGCTGTCAAATTAATGTAGCCTAGTGGAGTAAACAACATAATATTTCCCTCTGAAATAAAGTGGAGTATAAAAAAGCAGGAAATGAAGATACTTGAAGGTCAAAGTTCAAAGGTCAACTTTATTATCCCACAAGGGGAAATTCATGTGATCATATACACGTCTCATAAAAACAACATATAAAAACCTCACACGCTTCCCAGGATCCTGCGCACAGCGCAGTCCCATGCACACTACCCACCTCCAGCACACACACACACACACACACACACACAAGCAGAACATCCAAAACAACAAACAGACATACAGAGACGTGCATGGAACCGTGTCGCCGTGTCGCCACAATAACAATCTTGATACCTGAGTAAAGAACAAGTGCCTCAAAATTATACTTAAATACAGTAGGCTACTTAAATAAATGTACTTAGTTACTTTCTTACTTACTGCACGTTGCTGAACTTGACATATTATATGAATTTTAAATTGTCCATTCTAAGCCTACATGCATCCATGAATTATTATTTGATTTTATAAAATGTTATGTTGCTGTCTTGACCTGGACCATTGTAAACTAGATTCAATGGAAATTCATCCATCCATCCATTATCTGTAACCACTTATCCTATTCAGGGTCGCGGGGGTGCCGGAGCAGCTGACATCGAAGGCGCGGTACACCCTGGACAGGTTGCCAGACTATCACAGGGCTGACACACATTCACACCTACGAGCAATTTTGTCAACAATGAACCTAACCTGCATGTCTTTGGACTGTGGGAGGAAGCCGGAGGAAACCCATGCTAACATGGGGAGAACATACAAACTCCACACAGAAGAGCCCCAAGCCGGGTTTGAACATGCGACCCTCTTGTGAGGCGGCAGTGCTAACCACTGCTAAACGTGCCCTTCAATGGAAATATTCCCTGCAAAATAAAAACTGAAATAAAATCAATATATCTTTTTATAGTATATTTAGATATATAGGCGTAATATAGTGGAAATTGTGATGATCAGTTGTCATATTTCAACATTGACTCTCATGTGTCAGGATCCACATCTGTGAGGAAGACCCAAATCCAGAGGTCCATCAATAATAGTTTACATCTGTTAGTCACTAGAGGGCAGCAGACTACATGCTTTTGCTTTTTCAGTCATTTCCTGCACTCTGAGGTCAGGTGAATGACCTGTAGTAGAAAATAAGCCTGCAGCTCAGTAAGACTTGGGCAAACAGTTAGAGAAATGCTAATGAAACTGCACTTCATTTGAGACTTATTTATCTTTACTCATTCATCCATCATTGTTTGTTCTCTCTCTCTAGACACAAAAGTATTTCAAGCGCCCCACCTATTGCTTTCCCCATATTTCATAACTGTGGTGGAAATCCCTCACACTGAAATACAAGTTTGAGCACCAGTATTGGTTGTGCATTTGAGTGTAAACCCATTGAAGGATTAAAGGGAGAAGTCATTAACAGGGTGTGTTAGCCCCTTAGAGGTATTGCGTTAAAGCAGCAACGGGTGTTAATTGGTTGGTAACCACAACATGTTCCATACAATGTCAATGAGCCACATGCAGACACAAATTTATAAACACAATAAATCATTATTCACAACTGATGGTAGCTCCACACTCAAAACTTGAAGTGAAGGACTCTAATCAGAGAAAGATAGCAAAAAAGGAATTAAAACAGAAACTAAAAGGAAAAAGCTTTCCAATACTCTTGCATTTAGATTTAAATTTGCGTATTAACATTGGAATAAAATAGATCAGTATTTTTTCTTGTGAGAAATAAGAGACGAATGCTAAATATCCCTAAACTTAAAAAAAGTCTCTCCCCACATGAGTTAATACCTGATTTACTGTATGTTTCCTATACATTAAAGAGAAGATGTTTGGTCAACTTGTTTGCTCACCCACATAATGACACAATGTGACAAAACAGACTTCCTCTGACTCATCTTAGCACATACAGTATATATGCACGTACACACCCACACACAGGCACACAAACAACAAACCTTTAATAATAAATGTTAACGGGTGAGGGAAGTCATGCTTTAATTTTAGTGAAAATAAAAACCTTAATGCACCATGATGTGGTATATAAAGATAAATACTCTGTTTGTGCACAACTTCTACATTAAGAACTAACTACATTTATGTCACACAATGATGTTGTTAGAAACAGGAACAGGAAGTTTTGTTTGTTTTTCTCTCCATGGTGAGGTTAGACATGTGATTTAGGCAGTAATTACTTAATTACTTTATACCTTCTCCGTAGCCCAAGCAATACTGTACGTACGGTAGGTTGCACAAATTGCAAACTGACATTCAGCATGTGAGATGTGGCCTTGCAGCACGTCTCCGTCTCTCTTATCTCACATCAGTCATCACCCTTTGCTATAAGGGGAGTAGCTGCAAACCAGCAGCTACACATCCACAAGTAAAAAAGGTTACATATAAAGCGTGTTTTTCCAACCAAAGTTATATTTCCTGCACTCTCACAAACACATGATTTATATTCAAACAGAAACAGTTTAAAGTGACAGTTGAGGAGAGACTCATTTGCCACTGCATCCTCTTGAGGCTGCAGGTGCATGTGTGGTTCAAAAGACATGATTACAACCACTAAATCGTTTCTTGGCACAAGTTGATTTATTTTCTGCTTTCCAGAAAACAGGATCTGAAATTAAAGGATTTAGCGGCATCTAGCAGTGTGGTTGCAGATTGCAACCAGCTGAATACCCCTTCGCTCACTCCTTCCTTTCCAAGCGTGTCGGAGAACTACGGTGGCCTTCAGGTAACGTAAAAAACATGAAAGAGCCATGTTTGGTTTGTCCGCTCTGGACTACTTCAGAAACATGGCGGTGCATCATGGTGGACTCCTTGAAGAGGACTCGCTCTCTATGTAGATATGAAGGGCTCATTCTGCTAACTAAGACAAAACCATTCTTAATTTCAGATGATTATACACTAATGAAAACATAGTTATATGAACAGTGCTCGAAGTGGGCATTTTTCTTGCATACCGGAACTTCTCACAAGCTGCCGGTACTCTTCTCTGCCATCTCCATATCAGGTTCTCTGGGAGATTCATAATGGCGATTCATAACGGCCAGCGTACTTGCGCTGCGCCTCAAAGCATCTCTTCCTAACATCGCTGTAGTATATCTGGACAATTTTTTGTGCTCCATTCACCAGAGATGGCTCAGTTGCTGTATGTTAAGAAGAGGTAAGCCGTATGAACATAAAAACTATGTGGGGAGCATCTGGACCAGCTGACGCACGGCACGGGGCTGAGAATGAGTAATTTATCAATACAGTGATCCATTTTGTAAAATAATTAGGGAACTGTTTATCTTTTCTTTCCTAAAATAGGCCTATATTATAGAGCAATACTACAAATAACTCAGGAAAGCACTTTAAGCATTAACACTATATACAAACACACTACCATTACCCTATAATGTTCCAGTTGGAATATTATTGGAGTATTATAGGCCTACTATAGAAGATGCATAGCCCAAGTATAATAATATAGCAATAAAACCACAGCTGATTATGACTGACACAGAGTAACATGCTAAAAGAAATAATGAATAAATAGGAATAAGTCGCAAGAGACTGTTGATAGAGGCCGATACACACACCAACATGTGAATGAGAGGAGTACTGGCACTTATTTTTTTCCCACTTCAAGCACTGGTTATGAATATTATATTCTATTTCTGCTAATACATCTCCAGAAATCGTACACTCTGGCCCTTTAAGAGAGCTTTTCAACTTCTGACAGACCTTTATAAATGATAAGTTACTGCATCCTGTAAACTGCTAATGAAGTTGCAGGAGTTTAAACTTCGTTGAGAATATGACTTTGTTATATCAGCATGCACAATATTATTATTCTTTATTTTTTACATCTAATTTGTAGATGTAAAATGTATTTATGTGTATAATGCAACAAATAGTTTGTTCCCTCCTCATTCCATCTTCTGATAAAATCTCACTTGCACAACCAACATACTGTAGGTGCTTGAACAGAAACTTCCACTGTCATACTGTTTGTAGCTGACAGTCACGTCTTCAACGGCACACACAATGGATGCTGTATGACAGGACGAGAGATGGCACAACACAGGTTGTTTTGTGAGAGATTAGATGCAGCCCGGGCCCAAACTCAGGAGTTCATACTGCAGACTTTGACATACTTGTCAAAAATAAAGCCCTTATAAGACGGTAAGGAATGTTTTCCTGTGGCTACATGGTTGCTGTGTTATTTTCAAACCTGCCCATCAAATCATAAGTTTTCACAATGATGTCACTCTGGAAAGCTGAGAAAAAGTACAAGTCATGCAACTTTAAACTTCCCTTTTCTCTCTAAATGCCCAACAGAAAGTCCACTTATAAACCACCAAAGCTTAATAATTTGCTAATGCCGAGAAATGCAAAGTGGTCTGGTACTGCAAAAACAACATGCATCTGCCTGCACTTACCACACTGACAAGTCACATCCTGTGCCTCGTGGACATGTGACATTTAAAAATGCCACTGTAAATGACAGCAAAGTGCACGATGGGTCCCTGAAGGGGAGAGAAAAATTCCATATACTTTGCATTATTACCAGCCATTTTCCAAAGGAGCACCGAGCTTTTTACTTACCTGCATGTTGAATTACAGCCACTTATGTTCGTCTTTTCTCTGTGTGTGCCTTTGCTTTGATAGAGTGCAACCACACCACTAGATGCTGCCAAATCCTACACACTGTATCTTTAATAGTTTACTACGTAGTGAGCAGTAAATTGAGTTTTCAGACACTTATGATTCTTCATCACTTTACGTCTTCACTGAAAGACGTAATGTTGCATGACTGTGATTTTTATCACATCTATACATTGTGACATTGTGGGATTGTTAACAAAAAAGTAAATGCCATGAACGGACACTACTTTTTATTCCATTTTGGGCATATTTAGTGCACTATCTTGTGAATAAATTCCAACAGTCAAATGAAATATTAAAAAGTAATTTAAATGCAATATATAGTAAACAGGGAGTGATTTCAGACACGACGTAAGAATCAGAAATTGACAGTTTTGTTTAGGCTTGTTGTCTGTGTTGCCAGGGAGATGTCATTGTGAATCATCTCTGATTTAAACACACCCACACAGTCATGATGATGCATTTTTTTCGTGTTTGGAGTCGGTTACCTCCGGTTCTGAAAAGTGAAGCCATTGCAGAAGTGCATTCTTTCTAACAGCCAGCAGGGGGCGACTCCTCTGGTTGCAAAAAGAAGTCTGATTGTATAGAAGTCTATGAGAAAATGACCCTACTCCTCACTTGGTTTATTACCTCAGTAAACATTGTAAACGTGAGTTTATGGTCTCAATCGCTAGTTTTAAGTCTTCTTCAACACAGCATGATGTTCATTTAGTAAATTATGGTCCCATTTAGAGTCAAATAGACCATAAAGCAGGGAATGCTTTAGGGCGTGGCTACCTTGTGATTGACAGGTCGCTACCACAGACGGTCTGTGTTTTCATCTTAGAACTTTAACCCTTTCACAGTGTGTTTTCAGTTCATGAAAGTTAATTGTCTTATTCAGCGTTCGGTTGTGCTTAGCTCCACCCTCTCGTGTCACTTCTGGTCAATTCTGGTTGCAATAAACCAAGATGGCGACGATCAAAATGCCGAACTTGAAGCTTCAAAGCGGCAGTCCACTAACCAATGAGGGACGTCACGGTAACTACGTCCATTTCTTATATACAGTGTATGTGTGCTTAACTCTTTAGATATTTATCTTTGATCATTGCTTTAAATATTTATTGTTATACAGAAATATTCAACATTTAAAACCACGTTTTCAGGTGCATTAAAACTTGTCAACTGTCCATGCGAGCAGTACTTAGACACCTCGTCATCACTTGTTCCATCAATCAAGTACCTGCTGACGATACCTGACAACCAGCCCAAGGCCTCCATATGCCCCCTAGAAGATCCTCCAGCAGCTGTCACTGGTTAAGTCAGACTCAAGTCACTGGATCAGTGTCATTCGCCTCTTTGTTTGAAGTACGGCTGCAGTGTGTTATAATCAGCATTGTAAATCAGCTGTCCCTGTGCTAATATGCTACAGCTGTCAAACAGAACTACAGGGAGACACATACACGAAACTATTTCTCTGATGTTTGTTGAAGGATCACAGGACTAATCCGGCTGCAAACATTTGCCATTATGTGCCATGGTACGGCCCTACACCAACCACATGCAAACCAAAGACAGAGAAAAATAATGCCTGTATAGGCCCATTATGTCAATACGCAGACAGGCCTTATTGCTTACACACCCATCTACTTTATGATGAATCCTCATCGCGTCTCATGTGAGACATCATGCGATATTCCGTATTTTTGCTGATGTGTGCCCATTTAATGTGTGGTATTTGGTTCCATAGAGAAGCAACAGTTGTATTAATGTGAGTCATTATCTCTTGAAAAGACAGCACAACCTGACTCTGCTAAATAATGAGCTGGCAGTGAAGATCTACTGTTTGGACATGAACATCCCACAGACTCAAACAGCTTCCTGTTCTAACATTTCATTTTTCTCTGGAAGTATTGTTTCCATGTAAAAACAGATGATGCAAAGACATTGTATTGAGACAAACACTGTTTTTTAAAGAAAGCACACATGACTGACAGACTGTTTTGCTGCCCTACTTACCTGTTCGTCTCTTTGACAGCGGATTAAATTGACCTCGCCCCCCCCCTCAGCACACACACACACACACACACACACAGTCTGAAACCACAGGCCAAACACAGGTTCATGACAAGTCCTGGCAAGTCATCCGTAGTTAACTTAATGAGGGTAGTGGAGACCTTGACACACACACACACACACACACACACACACACACACACACACACACACACACACACACACATACATGCTATCAAACATGATTATCATGCTGTTGAGTGAAACAACCAAAACATCATATGAGAAGACTTGCATCAGGTTACCTCACGCTGCTGCCTGATACCCAAAGCTTCACTTCAGAGCGCCATGACCAAAGAACACAAACAAAATGTTGTATATTATAATCCAATGACTTAACTTTTGATGTTTCTGTTTACTTGCAGGATAAAAAGGATTAACTACTGAGCCATGTGCATCCTCGAGTAAGCTTGTGCAATTTATCTTATGTACCACAGGCGTTAGATGTATTAAAAACATTCAAAATGTAGTTTGGGGAAAATATTAACCACCGACTGTAAAGAGTAATGAAAGAGAAAACATGTACATGTTTGTTTGGAAGCAACACATGCATAAATAGAGAGCAATAATGTTTGTGACTCCCTAATGTAATACATGGGTGCATGGGATATATGCTGCTTTTAGAAGCCACCTCTTCAATCTATTTCTGATGCGCTTGCTTAAATGTGCACACAGCAGTGACACAAACAACAGTGGTTTACAATGCTGAGTGCTGGAAAATCAAAGAGAAGACAGATGAAACCCACAATTGGTATCATATTCAAAGCTTCCACCCCTTCGAAATGAATTATCCATAGAAAACTGAGACAAAATGCTGGCTAGAATAACTAAAGTGTTGGACAACAATGATTTGAAGAGGAGTAAAGAATGGGGGAAGGGAATTGAAAGATGAGCTTATGAAAAGATCCGTAAGTTAAAAATGGGCCTCCATATCAGTACAGTTTCTCCCTTTACCCCGTTGTTGATTCCACTCCCTCCACCTCAGGACCTTGATGTCTTTCTTCAGTGTTTGCTGCTGCTGCTGCTGACATAAGGCTTTTGTTTGAGCCCGGCACAAAAACAAGAGGAACCCGGAGGACCACCAGAGCCCAGAGAGGAACAGAGAAGCAGGACAACAAGTGCACCGAGCCGAGTTGCACCACTGACTGCTGCAAGCCAGCCAGTCAGCAGAGGAAACTCCAGCACAAGCAGAAAAGCTGGTTCCCAGTGCATGTCTGCAATGTGTCTGTTTCCCCATCTGCGTGTCTTATTTGAGTTCAATGACACCGTTTCAAAGACTGATTCACTGCTGCAGCCATATTTTTGATAGATAACACTGCAGTACAAGAGAAAAACGTGCATTTTGTTTGTTCTTTTTCCTTTCCACGGTGAGAAACTGTCAATATAGTGTCTATAAAAAGGGACTGACTGATATTGAAACATGCCCCCTTTGCGCTAAATTGCAGCTTTTGAGGCTTTCTGCGTCACACCTGCTTTTTGTGACACAATATGAAAGTGTGCCTGCGAGGAGTAACGCTTTTGCAAAACACCACTAATATGTTGTTTTCTCTTATTCTGACTCACAGTATAACGTTTCACAAGTAAGTTCGGCCTCCTTTCTTCTCCCTTCCTTGCAGATTTGTTGCTGAACATTTCAATCCAGTGAATTCCTTGCTGGCCTGAGTCCACCACTGACTCTCTCTCTCTCTCTCTCTCTCTCAGTTTTCCCTTCTACCTCCCTCTCTATTTTCTTTTTTTCTTTTTTTCTGGAGTCCTGAGACACAGTGACCCACTTCCAGTTCCTTCCTCTCTCCGAAGCAGAGTGTGCGTAAATGTTAAAGCTAACGGTTTTTGTTTTTGCAGCATTTTTCGCTCCAAGCCCCCCCTCCTTTTTTGCTCTGTCTCCCATACAACACACCCACCCCCACTCACTCGCTCTCTCTGCATGACCCAGGGAAGCGTCCTGTTTGCAAGTGGTGGGAGTGAACAGGGATCTTTGCCATGAGTCATTACCAGGGGACCCCTGGCACTCGGCTGTACCCCTCCTCTGCATGCAAGGAATGCTAGCTAGATGCACTCCAGCCTTAATGAAAGGAGGCACTCATTCAGATGCAGACAGCAGAACTTTATGAAATTTTGATAGACAGCGGGGTGTTGACAAAGAAAGGCTATTTTGAAAAATGAGGATTTTTCCATGCGCAACAAGTCCATCCAGAGGACCAGAAAATTGACGGTCAGGAGGTTTTATGAGCTCTTTTTTCCCCTTTTTTTTCTTTTTTAGGTGTGCACAGCTGCACTTTTGAGGCTGTGGAAACATTTGCAGGCACGCACAGGGCTCTGGCTCTCTGACATACTCTGTCATTAAACATGTATGCATGCCATGCAACCTGTGTTAAACCTATACCTGCACAATGCATTGAGACAAAGCAAAAAAGCATTGCTGTCATCTTTTTCCCCCCTTGTTGTTTCCTTTACCCCTCTTGACTCCAGCCTCTCCTCCCTCTTGTTTTTCTCCCTCATCCCCTCTACCTTCCCCCCATGGCTGAGTATGGCAGGGCCACGGGTTCAAAGACGTGCAAGCACCAGAATGTAGGTCAGCCATCGGTGCTGAGTTACCGATTAGAAACAGCTGTGTGTTTGTGGGCCATTCTCTCTGTCTGCTGAGGCCAGCAGCCATCGCAGAGCCGTACTGAGTTATAACTTCACTGCTCTGAAACCCCTCTGCTTTGTTCCACTTTTCCTCCCCTAAAAATGATGAATAAGGGGATTGCATGAGCACTTTGGTTTTGGTCAGCTCTTATGAACCTTAAATGCAAGCAAATGTCCTGTTCATCACTGCTGTCCTGCTGCTCTCTGTACATGTACGAGAATACAAATGTGTCGGCATGTTTTTTGTCTTTCTCAACATGCATGTTTCCTCTCTTGTTGCTCTTTCGGTTCCCTCATAAAAACACCCCTGGAGGTTGATTGCTATCCTTTAAAAAACACCCGGGCATATCTGTGGTTCTGCCTATTGTTTTCTGATGAAAACATTGCTCAACTGCAGAATGTGTTTCCCCTCCTGCTGCTCTGGACAATAGCTGATGTGTAACATGAATTAACCAGTGAGGGCCTGAGCTGAGTCAAAGCTGCGGTGGTCCTGAAGGTGACACTGATACTAGCGTGTCTGGATTAGCCCTCCATGCCCTCTCAGCCCTGCCCTCGTTGCCAGTGCTGGTTCTAATATACACGTAATATACACACAGAGCACCTGGGGGTAATTACCTGTCACGGCCCATGGGGATACCACCTGTCAGGGGCCCCAGCGCATGTACGGAGAGAAGAAACACAGCTTATTTTTTTGCAGAGAGGAGTGCCTGCATGGCGTATAAATCTTCACATTCAGTATTACACAAGTACTCACAGAGACCCCTCCCCAAAACAACACACGAGAAAACACGCCACTGGAGTTATGTGTGAGGAAAGTGAAGCAGTGGAAGAGTACAGCAGGAAGAGAGTGGTGATGACTCCTCACAGTCCGGACCCTTTAACACCCCTCCCTCCACTGCCAGCTCAGCAGCGGATATGAGCCAAACCCTGTACCTTGCAGCTGCGGGCCTAAAATGCCAGATGGGCAAAATAATGCACACAGAGACACCCAAACATCCACATATAGCACACAATGCAAGTGTGCGTGCAAGCATATGAGAAGTATAAACAAAGGTTCACATGCAATCAGTCACAAAAACAAATGTTGCGCTGTATGTATGGCCCTGTCAAGATGGTAGTAATTACTGTGGCGTGTTGTCTCTGACATTTGTCCCCGCCACGCCCTCTGACCACTTGTGAGTTGGCTGATGAAAAGCTTAAGCTAGACATTTCAGCAACGCAGGTATTCCCTCACACACATGCAACTAATTATTGGTGGGGCACGTGTGCATGTATGTTTTTGCAAAGCTTATGGCTGCTAACAGTTGCTAGCTAAGAAACCGACAAGCTAACCGAAGTCTCTTCAAAATATGGGCTTCATTTTTTGTCTTTGTCTGTGATGACTGCTTTGAGATGTTTTTATATCTGTAATTTGTTCCCAGGTCTCTCATGTCGCATATTTAGCCATGTTTTTGCAAGAACATAGTAAGCGTACAGACTGAAAGTTTATAAAAGTGGATTATGTCGCAGAAGTGGATAAAGAATTTTCTGCGATTGGTTTAACTTTTTTGCTTTCTTGCTGAGAACTAGATGAGTGAATCGATCTTCTCATCGAACTCACGGCAAGAGAACGAATTAGCATTCCCAAAATGTCAAACTATTTATTCGTGTTTTATCTATGTTTTTCCCAGCGTAAATCCAGTAATCAACATCCAAGCCGACCACTGTGACGGTTTTCTATCAGAAAAACAAACCTTTAAAGTCACCTTTCAAGCCTACAGGGGGTGATGACTCAAAAGACAGATCTTGGGTGCGGTATCACTTCAACTGAATGCACGGAAATGCACAGTAAACAAATCACAAAGGTTAGAGGCAATGGCACACCAGGGATTTGTAAATCCAGACATCCTGACATGGATTCTCAGCTTGATATCAGACTCAAGTCTAAAACCAGAACAGGTCCTTCAGTTCTGCTTCTTGTTTCGTCTAGAGACCGCTTTGGTTTTCTAATATTCCTCCATTATCAGAAGAGAATCACATCCATTGGTGGGTGGTCTGTCACCGCCCGTCTCTGCTGCTGCCCACCCACAAGAGAAGATAGGCCTGGTTTGCATATTTATAGGGAGGATGTTTGTTGTTAGAGACCCGCTGTTTGAGTGTATGAATTAGCTTAAGTTCGCCTGTTGCCATGGTCACGGATATGGTTGTTTTATTTGAGCCCATTCAACCTCACATACACACATCACCTCCCTCCCCCTTCCTTGAGTTTCAGTCGCTGTATGGCTAACAGTGTTTTTGTCACTGATCTCCTTCGACAAATTGACCACATTTCTCCGCTACATATCTGAAGGCAGCAGCCCTGTGCACTCATGCTTTAACATCACATGAGTTCCTGGTCCCATGGAGGACATATGCCACAACAACATGGTGTTGTCATGTGGCTTCGAGCACAAAAGGGAAAGGACCAAGCGATGGTCGTTCCACCGCAGCACCCATGCCAGCAAGGCAGAGGAACTGAGGAACCCAGGAACCTGGAGAGAGTCCAGGTGACCAGTGCCAAATGCAGAAAACAGTCCAGGTGCTTCCACTAGTGCCACAAACAAGATTGAAACGACATCGGATAGACCAATAGTTTGCCACCTTTCAGCTTCTTGCTGTGTGAACAGACGTCAGCTCCGTGGGCAGAACAGATAGAGAAAGCAGCACAGGGGAGGGGACACAGATGGGAGAATGCATGGGTGTAATGGGTGGAAAGAGTCTTTTACATAGTCTTTATGCACATGTACAGACCCAGAACACATTGCTGCAAGGGTGACTGTAAATTAGAAAGCTCCAACAATGCAAAATCAGATATATGCAAATTGCGGGAGCAAAAAATATGGTGCAAGAAAAATGTCTTCAAAATCATGATATCAAAAACAAGGAAGAGTAGTAATGATACCCAATGATACAATGGCTATATACAAATACTGCTGATAGTCATGCAATCATTTGCATTGGTGACTTAAGGCCCAGACACACCAACCCAACATCAAAAAACTAGCGGCGATGAAGTCGCCTTTGTCTTGTCCAACAAGTTGCACTCGAACTCACCGCAAAGACTACAGCCGACGGTCAGTTAGCACGTACGTTCTGCGCCTGCGTGAAAGGAAATAACTCTCCATACCAGCAGGTGCCTGTAGTCCGTATTCGTCATTCAAGAAGGGAAACTAGAAGAATGAGGACTGTGGACATACAAGCACTTCCGTTTCTCTTCTCGTGTACTGATTCGTTTAAGCTGAACAGCCAATCAGAGTGATTTCTCTCACCAAAGAGTTCCGCCGCCAATTTCAAAATGCTTAATCAGCTAAAAAAAAATCCAACCTGGGCATACTAGAGCCGACGGTGTGGGACACATTGCAAAAAACTAGGCCGACAGAGGCTCACCAATGGCCCCAAACTGGCTGTCGGTTTGGTATGTCAGAGCCTTTAGTTACCTCAAATTTACTTAAAGGTGCTAAATTTGAAATTCAGAGCATTAATATAGCAGCTAACAACTATTTGCAATGTAAAGATATTGAGGAGTAATGTCTACCTGAGCAGAGAATGAAGTCTGAACTCTCGCTCTGTGTGTGTTGTAATCTGTGCATTTTAGTGCATGCGAGTCTCTCTGTTGTGCCCCACTGGCTAGCTAATGGACGCCGCTCTGCACTGCTGACTTATGCCGGTTGCCGCCGGTAACACCGTCCCCACCCGTGGTGTCTTTGCGGAAGCGTAGCGCCCACCCTCTGGTTTCCCCTCAGGTAAACACCGTTAGCTCTGTCGACACTGTTGCCGTTGTTTACACTGTTGTAGCACTGTTGAGAGCCATGTGGAGAAAAATCGGTAAGCTCTGAATTCCGTATACAGTAGGCTTTATGTCGAATGTCACATGACCAAACCGGAAAACAAGTCTCCACTTGTCGGAGAAGGCGGTAACAACAGCATAGCTGTGTACGATTGAAGAAAATGAACTGACGGCGATGTTAAATTTCACTTGATCCATTTGTAATTTTAATTATTAGTGTTTTGTCTTATTTTAATTCCCGATCGTCAGTGAGAAGAAGAAGATGTCATTTTCAAGACATAAAGTAGCAGAAGCGGTAATATCTGGTAGCTAACGTAGCGTTAGCAGACATGAACTGACGGCGGTAGCTAACCAAGCTAACATTAGTACTTTTTATTGTTGACGTTTTAATCTTTTAACCAAGAGAGAAGAGAATGTCTCTGTAAAGACCTATAAAGAGTTTATTTAAAGTTTAAAAGTTTTAAAAAGTTTGAGTTTTAAAGTACCAGAATGAGGATAATCCTAACAGTGATTTCTGCTGTGTACCTCAATGCGCGATGTCAGGGTAGTGTAGTGTAGATCAATTCCACCATAAGGATATACTGTATGTGCATCATAATATGTATGAGGGATATAGCTTTAACCTTTGATCCATTTTGAGTTTTAGATGTCAACCTGTATATGAGATGGACATCGGTTATGCTCATCTTTGGCATCTCGAGTAAAACAGTGCCATATTTAACATAACTCCTTCAGAAGGCCTGACCCGGAAGTGATGCAACCTGTTTTACAGAATTCAGAAGTTTGTTGCACATAACCCCTATTGAGCACCATTAAAAGATTTAGTAACTTCTGAGACTATTTTATCATCTATTGACATTATTTAGTTTATCCTTGTATGCCCTTAAAAACAGCCAAAGTGTGACCTAAGAATAAATTCATCATATGCTCCTCACAATGCTGAGATGGCTCTATTAGATATGACTCAAACAGACGTGACGGCCAGCATGTTGAAGCAGCACGTCTGTGAAAACTGACAGGGTGACTATTGCCTTTAAAATCTTAAAAAAAGAAAGACTGATGGCCTTCTGAAGCCACCAGACAGGCCCTCCCAAAACATGTCTAAATGTTGCTGCAAAACATAAACACAAAGATTGCTCATCATGATTGTGGAAGGAAAATGTCTAGACTGGATACACGAATGTGTGTATGTGTGTGTGCGTGGGAGGACTGCACTATACATCTGAGATATTCTGGCTGAAAGAAAGAAATATAAACCCACGGACTGAGGTTTGAAGTCAACAACATCAAAGGTTTCAACCCTGGGTTGAGATGAGTTTTAGGCTAACAGAGGTTTCATTATATGACGCAAGCTGCCAGCTATACCATGAGAGCGTCCTGCCTTAAAATCATAACATGATGCAATGTAAAGTTCTGCAAATGGACAGTACTTTCTTTGTGCTCGTAGGTGCAGAAATATTTGTTCTCTGTTACAGAAAATCAATGTGATGAATTTTCACAATTTGCTTTGTACAATAACATTTGAACTGTTTTTATTTAATTAATTGTAAGGCAGAAATGGATTAAACATTGGATCACGCAATAGGACGCGTAGGTTACGTTTGTGCATACACGTTAGGTGTACAGCGTTGTTGTGTACACGCCCCACCTCGCCCTGTAGGAACATTTCCAGACTGGTATTTCTTTGGCACGTCACCATCTATGACACACAGGATGTTCCTGAAATCACACTGGGGAGACCTGTAATTTCCCTTTGTGTCAGAGACTACTACGCAAACCATGTGGTGCGTTGCATCAAGCTGGAGCTGAATGGAAAATTGTGAATTCCAGGTGTGAAATCACACACACCTTTTTGTCACGGGACATTATTAGTGCGGCGAACATGAGATATTGCTCGAAGCCAAACAGAGCGTACTTGCGCTAATGCCACGTGACCTTTGTTCAGTATGGGCATGATCACTGGGTTTCTGATCTGAGCCTTGTAATAGGCTTTAACTCTGTCAGCTCAGGGTTTTAGCATCAAGACCTGTATGGCTTGATCTGTATTTTTAACCCTTTAACAATAATCTGATCCTGGGCCTGTTGACAGAATGTAGAAAATGTGTCTGTGGACTTTTGTCCCGTTACATTAGACCACAGTGGCATTAACGGACCTAATCCTGATTACATGTGGAACCAATATGGTGGACTACAGTTAATGACCTTTGGCCTGGAGGATGGAGTGGAAGGTGCCTGCATATGGGAGGTAGGTCAGGTCAGAATTAGTGTCAACAAGATACAAACTCCCCCAATCCTCTCGTTTCTCATTAGCTTTCTTGATTAACTATCAAGCTGGAGTCACATTAGCACATTGTACCAGAGCTGTGATTCTCCACATGCTTGGACCCAAACAATATCAGGGTTTAATAAAATGGGTTAATAATAAAAGTTAATCTCACAATATGTACATTAAAGCTGCAGTGGGTAGAAATGGAGCGAATATGATTAAGAAAATTGTTTTTATTAAACGGTCACTATATCCTGACAGTAGTGCATGAGACAGGCAATCTGTAAAAAGAATTCATGTGCCTCTGTGTCCTCCGGTGCTCCTAATGGCATCTGCAAGATTTCACAGACTGGACGAAAACAACCAATCAGAGCCTAGCTGGAGTCTCTGAGCAGCTGTCAGTCACTCGCGAACTCCGACCAAACGGTCAAACTAGGCAGCGCCGATCAATTATGAATCAATATTCTGTTACTGTAATGTTTATTTCTCACCTCAAATTGTTTTCAGAAACATCTTGTAGTGTACTGTCAAGCTGTAAAATGAGAATGTTTGTGACCTGGCAGCCATGTTGAGATCAGTTGAGGAAATACCAAGTACCGCCCACCAGCCAGAGCACAGCCAATAGGAATGCTCAATGGGAACGCTCTCTCTGAAATGACCTGTGATTGAGACCGAAGTCTCCCGTCACAGGCTAGATTTTTTTTTAACACTTGAAAACAGAACCATGAGGAGATGCAGAAGTCTAATTTCTCTCAGAGTACTTGCATTACAATATGTTGAAAGGTTATTATGGAATTTTAGCCCAATGATGCCAAAAATATACTGCTTACTGCAGGTTTAAAGGCACAAAAATGTCTTCCTTGAGATGGTGGGGATTCAGTTTTGACCTTAAGAGACCATCCTAGTAAAAGAGGAGTCAAACACAAACTGGCCTGTGCTGTCTGTCCTGGCTCCAGGGCTCCAGACTCTTTATTGTTGTCTTTTAAGATTAAAAGACGTCCAAGTCTCCAGACTAATTACTGTTGGAAGTTTCACAAGCCTCAAGCATGACTGTAAATGCAATGACAGAGGAGTCTTGTGTAAAAAAGGAACCATCCTCTATAGTCACATATTGAAAGCGTTTGGGTTATTTCTTGAGAACATCACTTTGATTGGGGGATTATCACTCTGAGTTACCCGCTGTGGCTCAGGAAGCAGAAAACACATGTTGCTGATACTTTGTTCCTCAGCCGCACCTAAAAATGGAAACTGACCGCAGCAATAGAATGAAACCTTTTCATTTTCATTTCATGAAATTGATTCCTTTTGTGATGGATTACTATTGCATATGTCTGAAGAATATACTTGTCATTAATTCTTAAAAATAAAGACGATTTATTAATAGTCTCTCAGTTCCCTGTGATCACATGTGGAAGGCTTCTGCAGAGTTGCAGCACAGGCCTTAGTGTGGTGTGTATTAAATGTGACTCCAAACATTTTGCCCACTAATATGCAAGTAAACAAGGGAAAAGGGAAATGAGAGCGGCTAAAAAAGACCACAGTGAAGAAAAATGCAGTTTCAGTTGACGCTGAAATAATGAGATCTATAATCAGTGAAGCTGGTAGTTTCTAAAAATAACAAATGTTTTATGCTCACAAGCTCACAAATAATATAATGTAGTTCAGGGTAGTATGGTTACTTTATAGCAGTAGTGGAAGAAGTACACAGATACTTTATTTAAGTAAAAGTAGAAATACCACAGTCTAAAAATACTCCATTAGGTTAAGTAAAAGTCCTGAAATGTAGTAAAAGTACAAAAGTATTATCAGCAAAATGTACTTAAAACATGAAAAAATAAAAGTACTAATTATGCAGACTGGCTCCTTTCACAGTGTTTTTATAGAATATTATTCTATTTTTGTCACTAACACATGATAGAGCATTTTGATATTGTACTTCCTCAATGTGGACACAGTTGTAGATACTTTGTGTACTACTGAGTAGATTTGAGGTATAGTACTGCATCATATCATATAAGAATATAATGTGTTTTTTATGTAAAAGGAAATGTAGTGGAGTAGAAGTATAAAGTGCCAGAAAGTGGAAATAAATTGTACTTAAGTAGGCCTACAGTACTTGAGTAAATGTACTTAATTACATTCCATCACTGCTTTTATAGTTACTTAAAACTAAAAACTAAAAACTGCAGAAGTAAACTAAAAATCCAAACCCTAAATATTAAAATCATTATGAAACGCTCTACTAAGTTGATATTATGACCTACATTTCCAAAAAAAGAGTCATAATGCTCTTATTTACATGTTTGGTCACTTTGAGCACAAACATTGTCGTTGAGGCCAGCTGGTCACCGGTGAGATGGACAAGCTCGAGGTGTTTGGCTAAGATGGAGCGATGCGATGGCAGAAAACAAAGAAAGAGTGGAGCGAGTAGTCATTTGGTTGACAAGCTCGAGGCAATGAGCAATGCAAGGCCTGAGCCACTACGATCAGAGAGCATGCAGATGATAAGTCTATAAATAGAAACATGCAGCGGGAGGGACAAAGGCTATTTCCTTTCATATGATGCAAAAGGATGCTTGAATTGGGGTTCTGTAATGAGCACTTTAGACTTGTTATCATTGCACGTTTTGGCTCAATGACATAAAACACAGGAGCATGAGGACTACTTTAACCATATTATATTTATATTACATCACAAGGTTAGATTGCTAAACACATAGCACCAGGAAGGTTTATGAGATGGTAATAGTTCACTCCAAAAATAATAATTCATGCATGCTGCAAACACTACATGGACCATGAAACTGATATTAAGTTTAGGCAATGATCAGGCTTCTTTATGGCTGTTAACACTCCTGCATTTGCAAAGGAAAGGTCTGTTTATTTTTTATGGGTTTGAAGACCAAAATGTGCACATGTCTATATGACAGTTTCCATTTAAAAACATATTGTAAATTTGATACAGGCTGAAATCAAAAACGTTCAAGTAGATTAACATGAATTTTACAAAACCAGATGCTACTTTGCAAGTCTTTTACATTCTGAATGAACAGAAGGTCTGAGTTTTTCCTGCTTAATCAGCATTCATTAACCACACTAACCTCTTTTTTTTCTTTTAGAAAGATTCTTGGCTAAAGTTATCGCTGTAACTGAGATGATTGTCAAACCATAATACAGCAAATGCAGCAGCAAAAAAAAAGCCACGTCTTTCTAACGAAGTCTGTTTCAGTAAGAGAGGAAACAGGACTTCTAATATGCAGGGTGAATAAATGCCAGAACCTCAGACATGATAAACACAAGATGATGAATGTTTGCTTACATAAAAAAGGGTCGAGGTCAAGTTTCTCACGGGCATTTGCTCGATTGCATTAACGCTCGCACAATAAAATCTGAAGAGACAAACACCCCACGTGACTACATAAACCTGTGGCCTCCTGCGTTCTGTACAAAGTTCATTGACATGAGTGAGTCGACGTCACTGCATATGTGGGCATATGATGAGAAATGTGCTAGTTGCATAACGTCTCTTTAATTAGCCCAATATAGTCATGAGGTGTAGCCCAAACGTCAGGCTTGACCAGAGAAAATGCAGTGTGACTGGGTTATATTCTCACTATGACTGTACTGTTTCAAAAAAGCATGTATTGAGGCCATTTTGGTGTCTTGTTTACTGTCTTGTCTTCATATGACCATGAAGAACATGCATGCAGGCAGGACAGGAAGCAATATTCTCCTGTGAAAAGCTATCAAACCCCCTCATAAATAAATCATGAAGCTTAAGGGGTGACACAAAAAAAGCAAAAAAAAAATCTCCCCTCCCCTGATTATATGTATTAAAATTGCATGGGAGGAGAGATCATTCATCAGCTCACTGGCGAGCAGCCGTGCCTCATAAGTGGGTATTAAAAGGACAAACAAAAGATAGCTAACGCAACATCCACTTGATCCTGCTCTGCAACAACAAGAAAAAGTAATATTACACTAAACATGTGTTACCGCTCCATTCAGATGACACCGAAATTAAGTCATGCAAAATGAAGGCATCAGGCCAAACACAGGAAATAAAAGCTCTTGATATACGTACATTTATATACAGTTTCATCTGCAGCTGGATGTGGTTTCTGCATGACTTCAGCTGGGTGAACCGAATATAGTCACAATTTCGGTAAATGTTGAAGAGGACCTATTATGTTCATTTTCAGGTGCATACTTGTATTTTGGTTTTCTACTAGAGCATGTTGACATGCTTTAATGTTCAAAAAATGCTTTATTTTTCTCATACCGGCTGTGCTGCACCACTTCTTTTCAGCCTCTGTCTGAAACACTCTGTTTGAGCTCCTATGATAAATTAGCCTTTGTTTGACAGATAATTTACCACAACTTTTGTTATTTATCAAGCAAAAATATCAAACATTTGCTGGCTCTACCTTGATACATTTTAGGAGATGTTGGTTTAGTCTTTTTTTTTATTATTGTAAATTGAATGTCTTTGGTTTCTGACTGACAAAAACAGCAATTTGAAGACATCACTGTGAGCTCTGCTGAATTTCTTTCTCAAAAAGTCATGAGCACCAAAGTCATGCTCTACTTCTTTCTCGTCTTTGAGCCGTTCCCCCTTTGCCTTCTTTAAGTGTTATATTTTCTAATCTTTCAATCAGAGCGGTTCAGGGCCTGTCAGAAGAAAAAATGCTCCCAAGACTGAAAGGAAAACAAATGAGTCAACAAAGTGGTATATACAGGACATTTGGCGGCTGATCTTTAGATATGTGAAAAAGGGATAATTGGACATTAGGTTTAAGGACAACTCCTCCTCCATGGTTGATTAAAGGAGACACACCGTGCTCATTTCCAAGTTCATACTTGTATTTTGGATTTCTACTAGAACATGTTGACATGCTTTAATGTTCAAAAAATGCTTTATTTTTCTCATACCGGCTGTGCTGCAGCACTTCTTTTCAGCCTCTGTATGAAACGCTCTGTTTGAGCTCCTATCCCCCTTGAATAGCACAGTCTGCTCTGTTTGGTCAGCTAGTCCACTTCTGTGATTGGTCAACCAAGCCAAACTCTTCGGATTCCGCTCCAGCTCCACTCTAACTAGCTCTGTTTGAGGGCGTGCCAAACTTATGGTAAATGTGTTACTTGGTGACATCACCACATTATGGAAGAAAAGGCTGGACTTCAAGGCGTTTTGGGAGCAGTGTTTCTGTGGGGAAGAGTAACTCTCTTTGGCGTGGACTTTGTAACTTTGCAGACCTTTTACATGCACAAAAAACTATATAACACACTAAAGGAAAGGGAAAAGCATAATAGGTCTTCTTTAAATCATTCACTATCACCTGCAATCTTGGATGCCTTCAACAATATTTACATTTAGTTGCCAGTTCACACCGAGCTAAAACATATGCAATCTAATACAACAGCCCTGCAATAAATCCTGATTTATGACATTTATAATGTTCTGCTTTAGAGAGGGGTGGATTCAATTTTATTTTTACTTTTGGTATTAAGAGTGAGAGGCATTTCTTACATTCTGTTCAACCAAATTATATCAATGAGGGTGGACAAAATATTAAAAACACCTCTGAGTACCACCAAAATGAAGTTTATGCAAGTGTGCTATTAGCATGCTTCTTTTGAACTTAAAATAAGAGAGTATACTTTCAGTTTACCTTTTATGTACTTGTATCAGAGATATACAAAAGTACACACAAGTATACTTTGCTCATACTGATAAGTATATTTCAGTATCTAAGTATACTTGGCTTATACTGATAAGTATACAGAAAAGTCTAAGTATACTTGGGTTATACTTAATCTTTTGATCAAGATATACTTAAGAAAAGTATAATTAAGTATTCTTGCCTTATCGGCCTACAGAAAAGAATACTTGGCTTGTAGTTGTGGTTACTTTTTGAGAGAGTAGCCTATTAAAGTGTGTGAAAGTTTGTAAAAGGGTGTTTTGATATGAATTTAGTTCAATTCATCAAGTTTTTGGATTATCCGTTCACCGTAGAGGCATGCGACAACACATTTTATTATTATTATTATTATTTTTTTAAATCTCATCACAAATCCTCAAGTCAAATAGCAAAAGGAGCAAGTCTCTTAATGTATTACATAAATCGTTGGCTAAGTACTATAAGTTAAAGTATACAAAGTATATTAGAGATGCTCACAAGTAATTTTTTGCAAGTCCAAGTCAAGTTTCAAGTCTTACACATGAGAACAAATTAATTTCAACTTCATGTAAATGAACTGGCAGCTGTGTGTACAGCATTCAGTCTTTTCACAATATGCAAATAAACAGAGAAAGTAAGTTATATATGTTTCCATTTGTGTTTGTGTGGCTGCTAGTGGCAATCATGCACAGCTTTATACAGTTTAGGATTTTTTGTTGTTATTTTGTTGACATGTAAAAAAACTGACAGCAACAGCAATTTGTGTCATCTAAAATCCTGTAAACTATGATGAAGTGTCTGCAGTAGAGGCCCCATGAGGATCCTGCATGGCATTTGTTTCCAAGAAACTACAAAACAAAGTTTGTGGCTCTGGTCCTCAAGGGCCTTTCCCTCATCATTCACACTATAAGTTACTTCCCTCATCATAACGCCTTTGTGATTTCTCTAGAATGATCTGAGGCATAAACATCTGGCCGCAAGTGATATATACTGCAGAGCAACCCACTTTTATACTCTGCAGGAACTCCTGCTGAGATATTCATAACTCTTCTACAGCTCTGGCAAAGTGACACTTTGCTCATGCCCACAATGCAGCTGCAAGAATATTACACGATCTACCCTCTGAAATGAAGCAGTAGTAGTACTGGATCTGGAGCAAAGAAGTAGTCAGTCATGAATCTGATTACATTAGACTTGATTCCACCAAATCGAACTTTGTAACACTAATAACTCGTGATCTCCCCAAACCCATAAGATAAAAAGTTATCGCAATAATTACGCTTTAACGCAAAATCGTTTTAACAGCACTCATTTTTTTCAATGCATTAACGCAACTTGCGTTTTTTAGGTTGTAGCGGGCTCATATGAAATCATATAAAACTATAAAACCTAAGGAATTCATTGGTACCAACCATGTCATACTAGCTTGTTGGGAAGGAGGTTAAATAACGCTCCAAACTTACACTTAATTTTGGCGATGAAAAACTAGCATGGCCATGTTCAAACGGGTCCCTTGACCTCTGACCTCCAGATAAAAATGTGTGATTAATTTGCGATTAATCACAATTAATCATGGACAATCACGTGATTAATCGTGATTAAATATTGTCATTGAATGACAACCCAACTAAGAATATCATATTTTGTCATAAGTTGTCTGTGTCATTTCTCTAACAATGGATACTGAATCAGCAGAAGGGAAAGGTCTTATTTGGCAGACAGACAACAGATAATCATATTTGGATATAAAGACAAACTTTCTCATTTTACAGCTAAACAGTACACTACAAGATGTTTCTGAAAACATTTGAAGCAAGAAATAGGCATTACAGTAACAGAATATTGATTCAGCGCTCCCTGACCTAGTTTGATCAGAGTTTGTGAGTGATTGACAGCTGCTCAGAGATGGCAGGCTCCAGATCAGCTCTGACTGCTTGTTTTCCTCCGGTCTGTGAAATCTTGCAAATGCCTGAGGCTCTGGTTGTCTCAACAAAAATACTCCAATAAATGGAATAATTTGAATAATTTTATGTTTGCCAAATTTTTTTTTTCATTTAAATATTTTCCTTTTATAACATAGTTTCTAATAATTTATTTTTTTTCCATCATATATTTTTGAAGAACATACATATAAACAATATATAAAAATCTGAATAAATATATAAAAATATAAAAAACTAAAACTAAAAAGGACCCTTCCCTCTGTTTGCATCACTTTCTTCCCACTTTTCTCTCATTTTCCAACTTACATAATATATATTAAGAAAAACAGAAGGATTGTCACCAACATTTACACATGCAAAAATATAACAAAAAAATCCCACCTAAATTTTTTTTTAAAAATGACCATGTCATTTCACCCCTTATGAGGTTAAGTTATATCTTATAAGGTATACCATTACATTATTTAATATGAAATTATATTAAAATATTTCCTTTTTATACAAAATAATTAAGCTGCCAAAAATCCACATAGCTACTCGGTTTATGAAGATATAATAGGAGAAAAGCGATTATGAGGAAGTACATCTTGCATCGCATGTGTGAAACAATCTGCCATATCATAGCTAGATTAAAACCCTGACGATCGAGGAGTACACAGAGGAACATGATTTGTTTTTACAGATTACCTGTCTCATGCACTGCTGTCAGGATATAGTGACCGTTTTATAAAAATAACTTTTGTTAATCATATTTTCTCCATGTGTTTTTAACTTTGCATGTTTATTATATTTTCCTAAAAAAACATGCATATTTAAAAACACTGCAGCTCAGACTGTTTACAACTTCAGGTCTCTCAAAGCCAATTCCAGTTTCTGCAGCCTCATACGAGACTTTCATAATGACTTGGACAGGAAATGAGCAACACACACAAACACTGTGAGTAATCCTGCCATGTCACACACACTATGGTCACACACACTCTTGTGGGGAAATAGCTGACAGTGTATAACAGCAAAGCATTCTTGACTGAGTTGAATGTAGTTTAAATCCAAAAGCATACTTTTTGTTATCAAATCTGGCAACCAAAAACAACAAGTCAAGTTCAACTATGACACCACGCCCAGAATTCACCGCCAGCCAATCAGAGCCCGCTTGTCTTCACGTCGAACCAATCAGCTACGAGGTGGGCGGGCCACTCCGGCTGTTGCTAGGGTATGCCCCTGATGACTTTTACACGCAAGCCAATCAAATCACACCTCACCGTTTTTCAGCCTCCTCATTGGCTAAAACACACCCGGAAACCCCGCCTACGGGCTTTTCTCATTGGCCAGCCGTGCCTTCACTTACTTCACCCTGAGTTTTCAGTAAGGTGCTGTTGATACTCTTAGTTTGGAGACTCAGATCTGAATATAGCAGCAGCACACACATCGCTCTGAAAACAGTCTTTAAAACCTCCACTCCCTTTACTTCATGACTTGTACATTAGTGTAAATAGATACTTTCTATTTTTATATATAACAAGACAACAACAAGATGGAACTTAACTCTCTTTTAATTCTGCTGGAGGCTGCAGAGTACTTGGAGAGAAGAGACAGAGGTATTTAAGTTGATTAATGTTGTTATTATGGAGCATTTACTACAGACAGCTATAGTTTAACATGCTGTCATCATAATGTAAAGTTGTAACCCTGCCATAGTGCAGGTATGATGTCACTTTATACAGACAATGGGTGCTAAACTGGACCTATAGTATAAGCCTGCATGCTAGATAAAGAGTAGCTCTATGTTATTATTACTGTATTATATTATTTAAAGTGTTTATAAACTGTGTTTCTAATGCAGCTGTTGTGTTGTATCAGTGTGTTAGCTCTTCTGAAATGGGTAAACAAGAGTGACATTGAGGATATGAGCCAGTATCATAATGACAGATAATAAAAGATCATGTTTTTACATTATAGACCTTGCTGAAGGCTATATATTGATATATTGGAAGTGATTGCATTGATGATCGATCATGCCTCTATAGCTATTTCATGTTACACAGATTGCCAGCCTTTTTTTATTTTTTTTTATTATTATTATTCTTGCAGCAGACACCACAATAACATGAATGTTTGTGTTGTTTTTCTCTCATATATATATATAGAGGCAGAGCACGGTTATGCATCTGTGTTACCATACATGAGCGACTTTTCCAGTAAGAAAACGAAAGCCTCGCCAATTTCCAGAAAAACTCAGAACAATAGGTAAATAAAAAGTCTTTTTTTGTATTTGTTTGTGCAAAAGTGGCAGCTTATAGTGGAGCTGTTTTCATGCACAGTGCCACCATGTCTCTGCTGCTGCTGCTGCTGCTGCTGTCTGGGCTGGGCTCTCTGTTTTGGTCTCTCCAATAAACACTGCCACGCGTACACTGTCAACTCTGCTGCTCTCTCTCTCTCCTCTCTCTCTCTCTCTGCTTCACACACTCTTTAACAGAGAAAACACACACACCCAACATGCACATAACCCTGTCTCACACCAGAGCTATCATGCATTCACCTGATGTGCCTCTTTTCATGTGGTTATAGTGTGTTTTGCATGTGTGTGTCTGATGTTATAAAGTCCTTTACATGTCAGTCAGGCCCATGTTATTGACTGCTTTTCATGGCTCCATTTATATGCTGTGACAGTCTCTGCGAACTAATATAGACCCTAGCTGCGAGGCCATCAAATTATAGTTATTACATTTAAGTTTCAGTTTCAGTTCGTCTTTGCTCTGTTTACTCTTTCTAGAACAGCTGGTTTAAAGGTCATTTAAAACCTCAGCATGGTTAACATTTAATCCACAGCTCATAAAATCAAAAGGCCTGCTCAGTATTCTATATTATTTTCATTATTGGTTAATCTACCCATTATTTTTTCGATTATCTGATTAATCGATTGATGTTTTTGCCTATAAAATCTCAGAGAACAGTGAAAAATGCTCCATATAATTCCAGGTGACATCTTCAGATCTCTTGTTTTTTTTTTATCCAACCATCAATCCAAAACCCAAAGAGATTCAATACTGTAACGTAGAGTTGCAATGATTAATCGATTAGTTGTCAGCTATTAAATTAATCTCCAACTATTTTGATAATCGATTAATTGGTTTGAGTCATTTTTTAAGAGAAAAAAAGTCTACAGAAAGTGAATCGACAGCAATTTTGACGCTCGTCTACGTAATTTGACGAACGTTTGCTGGTTTCAGCTGCTCAGATGTGAGGAGTTTTGCAGATTTTCTCAGTTTTGTATCGCGTATATTGAATATTTTTTTTGGTTTTGGGCTATCGGCTCAACAAAACAAGTATTTTTACCTTGTGCTCTCAGAACGCACAATAAGCTTTTTTCAATGCTTTCTTACATTTTAGAAACTACAGAATTAATCGTCTGAAAAAATATCAAGAGTAGAGCTGCAATGATTAATCGATTACTTGTGAACTATTAAATTAATCACCAACTATTCTGATAATAGATTAATCGGTTTGAGTAATTTAAAAAAATATATTTTTTATCCGCACATCAATCCAAAACCCAAAGATATTCAGTTTACTATCAACAAGCTAACAACAACAACAACAACAACAACAACAACAACAACAACACTATGTTGGTCTGAAAGAGGGTTCAAATTGATTAGATTAAAGTGGGACACACCCTCATCAGGTTCCCTTTCCTCTTGATTTATCACCCTGAATTTGGGTCTTTTACATACCAGGCTACATGCAAAATGTTGCAGTGTTTTTTGACCTGGTGTGCAACAGTGGACTCTTTCATCTGTTAACAACCTGTCATGTGTGTTTGGTGAAACTCTTCAGAAACATTTGCATGATGTGTCCAGTTTTATTCCCATGAACGCTAGCACATGCAGATCTGGTGAAAAAAAAAAAACTTTCCTGTTGGCTAATATTAGTTTAGGGAAGCGCAGTGAGCCTGGTTTCCTCAGTTGTGAGTCTGAAAGTTACATAATTGCACGTACAGCGTGTTGACCTGTGGTATCACTATCGTAATTACACTCCTTTATACAGCGTATGAAGTTGTCAATTTGAAAGTGATATTTGTCTCAAATGAGAATGCAGTCTCATGATTCACATTCCTCTGACACGGTCTCTGACAGAGTAGCACCATTGTGTGCGTGTGTGTGTGTGTGTGAGGGTGTGTATGGAGATGTGGCAGGTGGGTGTGGTGGCTGAAACAGACACCTACACACACAGTAACACCAGCCCACCAGGCTTCATGCACCAGACCTGCTTTTTCTTGTGACTGCTCTGTGGGCAAATTCCCCAACTCCCTTTATATTCTCCTACAGGTTTTTAAAGCATCAACAGGATGCAGCGGGTAGTGAAGTAAAACCCTGTTTCATGTTTGAACCGTATTTTCAGCGAAACAGAAGCTGGCTGTTGGTTGAAGAGCACGACGCTTTGCTTTGTGGAACCAAAAACAGGCTCTTATATGGTTTGATATCATGAACAAATCTGCAAATTAAAACCGATCACATGTTTGTACAATATTCCGGGCATGTTGGGAGTCTATTTCTGCACACAGAAAAAAGAAACCCTGGTGGAGTTTCCTTTTTTTTACTCGCAGACTGTTGTTAACTCAAAACGCTTCTAAAAAAAGAGCTGGAATTTTATCGCTGAGAGTTATCCTGCTTTACCTCTCTGTCACACTAGATATGAAATTAAAAATAAAATAGCGCAGATGACGTCCTCTTTTGAATGTGGGAAAACACAAGGTGCTTTGAGGACGAGCTTTGCCTGTTTTACATTCCATAAAAAGGGTGATATGAGGCTAATACGTAGGCCTTTGATCATCAGGGCCAAGTTTGTGACCTCAGAGCAGAGCGTCCTTTGTCCATGCCACACCATTCTTTTACATAACATGTAAAGGTGTGTGTAAACCTGCTGTTATTACAGGTCTGTGTGCATTCCCTTCCTCTGTATGACTTCCTGGTCGTGCCCTGTGCAATGAATGGGACGTTTCCCCAATTTGTGCAGGTTTGAATAGCACAACTTCCTCCACTGTGTCAGCCTTTTGGATCAGGTTATTAGCAGCAGTGAAACATCCTGTGCTCCTTATGGGAGGATTTTGTGCAGACGCCACATTATCGCAGTTGCATGGTCAACTATAACCCTTTTTGGTGCAGCGTCGTCGCCGTGCAGATGCCTCGGCCTCCCACAGCTGTGGGAACCACTGCTTCCCGAGCACAAGGGCCCTCAAACAGCAGAAAAAATGTGAAAAGGCTTGTTGTCAGTCTGGCCCTTTTGTCGTCGCTGTTTTTGTTTTTATTGCCGTGGTATCCATGACGGCCTCGTGAACAGAGGGCCTGTTTCCGATGGACTGCAGTGCCCTCGCTGCTGCACATCACAACAGGGGCTCTCCTCGGAATAACCCACACGCTGAGGAATTTCTGCAGCGTCTCGGCCTCCAGACGTCTGAGTGTGTTTTTGTCCCATGTGCACGCTGCTTTTCAGCCAGCGTGCAGCAACAACAGCAGTGTGTGCATGCTGTTTGTATGCGTGTGAGAGCGGGGAGGGGTCTCTCTCGCGCTTTCTCTCTCAGGGTCATTTTTGGCGCTCGGCTGCACACTCTCTGACAGATGTCACACAGACATGGAAAAAGATTTTAAAAACTAGACTCCATTTGTGCATTTCCAGAATGTGTGGTCATGCATTTACATGCTTTCTTAAGGCCTGTTTTGGAGTATTATAATACTTTGTCTTAGGTAAACTTTATTGTAAAGCAACTCAAGTGTTCAAAAGCCCTAAAGCCACCTGGAGGCAGAAAGAAAAGCAAAAGCAGAGACGAACAGACACCCGTCTTTGATGTCTTGACACATTTTTCCTCTCAGATCTGCTGTTACTCTGCATTTCCTTCCACACTTCTCGCTTTCATCTGTCTTACATTTAGATAAAAACATTTACTAACCAAGCCTCTAACCTTGGGATTATCCATCACATCGCATCCTAACTATCATGTCATGGGATTCGGATGTGTTTAGCGTTTTGACAGTATTTCCTTGTCTTTTGTTCTTTCAGATCGTCGCACAACGAGCTGGAGAAACACAGGTAAGGTGACATCTGAGGTCACGTTTGTATGATTTGCATACGTATCTTTGCCAAGCACCCTTGAGTTCCTGGTACGCTAAGTGTATGCAGGTAGACGTCAAGATATCTTCCTCTCAGTCAAAAAGATCGGATCAGAGGTCATCTTCAAAGAGGTTTAATCGATTAATTCCTCGTGTCTGAAAATGGATAATAAGCTCGTTTCAAAGAGCAGCTTCACGTTGATTAGATCTGTCTCCATTTCACGGATGAAACTCGTTACCTTGTATGGAAAGGGAATCCTGTCAGTAATGTGATAATCCTGCACAGGCTGATGCTGTGAACGGAGGCAGGGTGAATCTGGCTCTCGCCTGTCATTTTTCCAAATTGAGAAGCCTACAAACGACACACACACACACACACACACACATGGTGATCCCGCTTTACTACCCCCAGCATGCATCTCACTCCACATTTTTCTTTTCCGCCCTTTGGGGTACAGCCATGGATGTGTTAAGAGAACTGGATACAGCATTGTAGGTGGGCTCCTGTTCATTGCTATGAGAGTTGCTCAGTGGCTCATGAAGCATAAATGGCTCGACTGCCATTTAAAGTACCCGGATCATCCAGTGATCTTTGGCATCCATTAGGCCTATAGAGCAGGCGCAGTAGCGTTTTCTTTAACTCCGCCTCCCAGCCTCGTCTGGGTCTCATTCACATGAACAGAGGAAGGAAAATAACTGCACTCGGCTATTAAACGTGTAAGTCTTTTTGGGCCCAATGGCATCACATGACGGACACGGAAGTTGTAGCTCCACCGTTTTGCGAGCAGGAAAATTTGCTTCATAGTCCGACGCCCTTCCTGGGGGCTTGTGTACAGCGCTCAGCTCGCAGTGATGTGATATCTGCGCTCATTAAAGGCACAGACGTCGTTTTTTCCTCTGTTTTGACTTCACCAAGAGGGGACTTGACAGATTCAAAGGGGTTTCTTGTCAGGAAACAAATCTCCTCTTTGATGCAACAAAGCCGAGCTGCTTTAGGGAAGAATGGTTGGTAGAAGAAGCAAAACTTTTTGTGCTTTTTTGCATCAAGGTCATCCCAAAGCTGATTCTTAAAAAAAAAAAAAAAAAAACAGCCTGCCAGACAGGATTTAGAAAACAGCTGATGTGACTATCAGCATGTGAGCAGAGGCTGAGATGGGTGTGTTACGCTACTGCATGTGCGTGACACACTGTCACCCACGTTGAGGGATTGGGGTTTGCCAGTCACATGTCTGGGAGTGAGTAATAGATGTGTGTAGAGCAGACTGGAGAAACAAGTGCAGACATATTCCTCCCTGACCTGAGAGAAGGAGAAGGCCCCGGCTGATCACACTGCAGGTGTTGAGACACACTAGTTACCTCATGTCCGACGACGGGTGTGGTTATGGTTACCAGTGAAGTGACGTCCAGTCAAACTGACAAACGCAAATGCCAGTAAAGACTTCCATAATCAGTTTAGTCACTTCCCTTGTCGTCACTACGGCCACAAGTTTCTAAAGAAGACGCTTTTTACTGTAATGGTAAAACATGTGAGTTCTCTCTTATTCACTGATGATGTGGCCCTGATGTTTATGATGAAATTGTGTTTTAATAGTCTGCAAGTCACACTGACAAATGTCACTGTTTTCATATTTAAAAATACTTTCTTGCCGTTATCTTTCTTTCAGTTCATGACTGTTTGTGCTGAAACCATTCCCACCTACTTATTTGTAATGACACGCCCGGCTGTGACGACGTATCATCCCCAAATTACACGGTTATTACTCCAACATACAGGTGTTAAAGCTTGAAGCTGTGACTTCAAGCTGAAGCACAATCATCTACAGTGCATGTGTATGTATTGCATCATACCTGCTATTAATCGGTCAGTCAAACGGAAAATGAATCAACAGAGATTTAGATGCTCATTTATTATCATTTATCAAGTAAAAATGGCAAACATTTGCTGATCGGCTGCTCAAATGCAAGGATTTTTGCAGATTTTTTTCAGTTTTGTATCGCGTATATTGAATATCTTTTGGTTAATAATAATGGTTAGTTGCAGGCCTACAAGAGAGTTATTGAAAACCAAAATATTACCAGTTCCTACTGGTACGCTACTCAAAGGATTATTGTCACTGTCCTCGGTTGATCTCTGTCTGTTTCTGCTTAATAACAAAACCAAAAATCTTAAGCTGTCCTGTTCAACCAGTTTAATGAGTGTGCGACCAGTTTGCAGCATCCGCTCAGAGCTACAGACCTGTTTAGTCCCCGCCAGTCCCAGTATCGCTTCCAAAAGCTCGACCTCCATCACGCCCTCAGACACCACTGCAGGGAGGTGCTGCTGTTTGAGCCCTGACTCACTGTCTTTGTTTGGTCATGTGTCGGTGTGTTTGGCTCACGCTGGTGCAGCACAGAGCCGTCCTTGTACTGTATGTTCACGTGGTCGGCAAAGTAACCGATAAATGTCTGGTTCAGACACCGGAGGCATCGACTGTATTGTGAATAGCACAAATAATGTGCTCAAATATTGATGTTATTTGACTGTCAAGTCATCTGTCCATTTTAAGCCAGTGTCAGCGTCTAATGTGACAGCTTTGAAATATGTTTTTGCCGAAATTTTTTCCGTTTCCTGCAGACATCAGGCTCACTTATGCATGCTCGGTGTCTCTCACGAAACTGAGAGACACCCTGCATATATTTGTGCCCTGCTATCAGAGTGAGACGTCTGGGTGAGTGCCAGCAGCGTCCCACAGGGTCGCCTGTCCTCACACAACCTGCTTATCTGCCGCAGCCGTGACAGCAGCTCTGTATAGACCGTCTGGAGGGTGACTCTGCTGCTTTCTCTCTCGTCATTGCATTGGCACAGGCCGGAGCTGCAGAGCATCAGCTTGACATTTCCGTGAAACCAGATGCTACCATGTGGTTGGTCTCCGCTGGCATTGCTTCCTTCCCATTTCTGACTTGATCACGCCTATGACGACTCGTCAATGCCACAAGTTTCCTTCTCTAGAAACGGCGTTTTTGTTTTCCTACATATCACCTGTTTACAGGAAATCCAGTTACGTAACTTAAGGCCGGTGTGGTGTGGTTACGTCTGGTATGTTTGTGCTGCTTCCCTCAATTTACGTCTCTATTTTTACCTTTCAGACACAGACAGACACCGCCCCATAGCTGTCAGATGCTCTCGGTTTCATTTCTGAGATCACTCACAATTATGCTCAAAAGTGATTTCAACAATCAGTATTCTCTTACAACATATGCACAGTATATCACACCGCGGATAATGTACAGCAACTGTGTGCCACCTATTGAACTCTAACTTAACATGCACTTCATGGACACAGGAGCCGGCCCTCAGTTTGTCACGCTCTAATCTTCCCTCTAATTAAATTTACTCTCCCGGTGTCTTCTACTCCCAGCTGTGATGAATGACTTATTTGGCTTTGAGGAGCTCTTTCCCCTCGAGTGGAGCTCCTGTGTGTGTGTGTGTGTGTGTGTGTGTGCGTGTGTGTGTGTGTAGGCTGGGCAGCACCTCACTGAGCTGTTTGAGTAATGGCGGCGTGTCGACAGGAGGGAGAGCCGTCCCACAGCCCCGTTACTTCACCTCCTCGCCTTCTACTTTTTTGTCTCCTTCTTTCTCCAGAGAGCACATCTGGTTTTTCTGTTATCGTTTTTCTCCTCAACTCCGGCTCTCCTTTTTCGCCCCCTGAAAGTGTCTGAGTCAGCAGAAACCCGAGGCAGCAAGGACGAGAAAGGCAGAGCTCCCTTCTCACAGAGGGCCTTTATCACTCTTAACCGGCCTTCCTGCCAAAACTCATCTGTGCCCGTTTCTCCTCTTTTGAACTATAAATCTTCTTTTGTGACAGTGAGTTTATGTGGAAGACGCCAGGCTTTGATGGGTCTGTTAATCTGCATTTTAATGTGGACTGTAAAATACACAGCCATTGTGAATACAGCTGAAGCTAAGGTCATATTATGTCCACATCCTGCCTTTAAAAACGAATACATTTTTTTTAAAAGGCAGCTACATAAACAAAGTGAAACGCTTTACTCCTTCCAGTTTGGGTTTTCACATGCTCAGATGATTGCATGTGGCTTTTGCACTTAACTTCCTCAAATGTCACACTGTCCGTTACATTCCTCATGTGAGTGTGGTGACCTGGACTCATTAGGTCTGCATGGGCAGCTAATAACCCAGAGTAATTACTCATGTACTGTGCACGGTCTAATCATTCAGCAACACGTATATTCAACATGAAATCAGTGACCTGATGTTAGCGTGTACTTGAGGTGTGCCATATGGATAAAATCCTTCTATCAAGCTATATGCAATTTTATATTACGATGTAAATATATATAGGACTGCAACTAACAATGATTGTCCTTATGGGTCAGCCTTCTGATTACTTTCTTGATTAATTGTTTTACCTGTAAAGTGTCAGAAAGTAGTGAAAAAGTATTTTGCTTGAAAAATGACTATTAATTGAGTATTGAAATAGCTGCAGTTTCAGCTTTAAAGGTGCTAAATGTGAGATTGGGAGCATTTCTATTGCCTCTGCATGGTTCTCAACATGGCGACGGTGCAACTAACATTGCTAACAGCGCTAACAGTGAAAACAATGGCAACAGTGCTGACAGAGCTAACAGTGTTAACCTGGGGGGAACCGGAGGGTTGGCGTTACGTTTCTGCAACGGTGCTGTAGGTTGGGGCAGCGTTATCAGTTGTAACCACCGTGTAGTAGCAGTGCAGAGCGGTGGCACGCTTACATGCAATAAAAGGCTATGTAAACAAAGCACGGAGAAGTTTGTACAACGCCATTGTCTTGTCTGTTAACTTTCTCTCATCCCGTGTGTGTGAAATCTGACTCCTGCTACTCTGTGCTGGGACTCCGTCCAGAGCACTTCACTTTCAGTTTGTAGCGTCCGTCGTCCGACTACGTCTTGATAACACGGCGCTGATACGCGAAAATAAACTAAATGGGTTTTATTTCTGTAAAAAAAAGCTAAACGACGGTGGGGACGTCGGGTACGTAATGTAATCTGTGTGCGCAACACCGGTAGCACCGACCACTGGGGCAAGCCTAGTTTGTCCTAATTGTTGTCCCTTTACTGAAGTCAGTGGACATATGGACATACTGTAGCTATAGGACAGTTGAGGCTGGAAGTGTACAAAGAATAAGAAACAGGCTACAGCTGGAGGTTAGCTGCAGAGGTCACATGTGGAATTTCTCCACCCTGAGGTCACCGGGCGCTGAGGCGCTCTCTGGCTCTCTCAGGTCAAGCCTGCCCACAATCGCAGATTAGCTGCACATACTGTATCTGTGGATGATTGCGTGTTAGGATGATCTGTACAGACTTTTTGTACACTGACACAGAGATATTTGAGTACGCGACCGCCGTAGACCGACATTTAGGTGAGAACGACCCTGCTCCCTCTCAGGTGTCGCTGCTGCAGGGTGCACTGCGTTTCTGTGTCAGTAAACTTCACTGCGGCAAAGCAGCTGATGCTCATAAAAACAACAGTGTCGGATGCACTTTAACAAGGTGTGTGCATAGCTTTGGGGTTTCAAGGGCAACAAAAAAAAAAACAAGGGAGGAAAGTGAGTTGACTGAACCATTCATGGTTCAGTCCCGGACCCTCGTCAGCCTGAGGAAGAGGAGACATTCTTGAGCGTTGGGAGGAACGGGAGGCAGCATAGGATGTGGCTGCTTTGTGTGTCGAGCAGGCAGCCTGAAATTCAGGTCAGCAGAGTGTGCACACATACGCTGGAATGTAGTTAAGTAACAGAGGCGGTTTAGGGAGGGGGGGAGTCTGCGGGTGGATGAGGGTCACAAAACTAGCAGGCCGAGTATTGCTAGAATGTCCGCGTTCGCGTTGGGTGCTGCTTGTTTTTTTTTTTTTGGCAAGCAGGGAGTTACAAGTGAATATTTGTGTGATAATGCACTGATAGAGCGGATTAGACTGTCATTCATCAATCTGTTTTTGTCTCTCCTTTATTCTCTCTCTACAACTGCACCTTTTTGGCTTGTGTGTGACGTTGCATCAGCCTGTGCATTTTGACTTCCTCTTGTTTTATTTGAAAGGTACCAATATACTTCAGTTCACAAGAAAAGAGTGTAATTTTGTGAAGTAGAATGTCTGATTTATCTTGTGGCCTTTTCGATGGGCCCAGACCGTCAAACAGGACCCCGCCCCACTTTTCTAAAACCTCCTTTCAGCCAAATCTTTAAACATGGAAGCTGGAATCGCCTCTCATGCCACGAGATTCCTGCGCGTTGATCATTGACGAGGATTCATTATAAAACCACAGCTCGCTGCGTGTCAGGGGAATGTGTTTATTGAGCTCGCTGAACTTGTCTCTGCTAGTCCGTCCCAACATTTGCAGATTTACTTTTCAATGCACGCAGCGGAAGGCAATTAATGTCCAGGTCTGTCATTTGGCATTGTGTTGAAATGATTCAGAGGTGCACAGGGAACTCGACCCCTCTCTCTGTTGGCTCACACGCTCTCCTCTTCAACTTCTATTTGACATCTGTTTTTCTGTTAACACCAGTGTAAGCTGGCTGTGCTGAGGAAGGGATTTTGCAATGATCCGTGCTCCCAGAGGGGATTGTTTCAGAACACAAGAAAAATCAAATGAATCTAATTACTAGGCATTCCCGAGCACGCCCAGTGGAAATTTCACTTTGTTTTGTGGAAATACTACTACAACGAGCGAACAACAAACTGCCTAATTCTGCAGTTTCCTGTTGTTTAATCACCAGTAAAGCATGCAGGACTCTTTCTTCAGTGTAACTCCACCAGTAGTGAAGTAACCAGGCCCCTCCCTCCCTCCGTCTGCACTGCTGTTGTGGTGCGTTCAAGTTTCTGTTTGCTCGCGTGTGAGAGCAGAATCATGTGAGAGCAAGCTCCATGTTCCTGTTGTCAGGAGAGTGTGTTTATGGGGGACTCGTATCCGTCTGTGTGTCTCGCCTTGCAGTTGTCACTGCACACTGTTGGTGGGTGTGGCATCCTCGATGACAGAAAACAAATACAGCTCAACCCAGACG
The DNA here is from genome assembly GCA_916701665.1 of Sebastiscus tertius. Classification (NCBI taxonomy): domain Eukaryota; kingdom Metazoa; phylum Chordata; class Actinopteri; order Perciformes; family Sebastidae; genus Sebastiscus; species Sebastiscus tertius. The sequence continues at coordinate 76,506 of CAKAOH010020790.1, forward strand.
ACTGGCATTTCATATCATGGAGATGAAAGCCTCTCGTGTCTCCCTGTGTGTCTCTCCCGGCGAAGCACCAATCATCATTTTTCTACCCTCTTGTTTTTCAGAGACGGCACATCAGATCTCTGTTAAATGTAAACATGTTGAGGGCAGGGCCGCAGGGTGACAGGGAGACTGATGAGGGGCTGCTGAAAGGCCCAGTGTTTGTTGGCCCTGAGTAGGGTCCCTCACCACCTCCACAGTCCCTCCATCTGGCCTCGTGCTCCCCAGGAACCTGCCAGCCAGATGTGGAGCCACTCCACTGGCAACCCCAAATTCCACCACCTCAGCAATAGTTATCCACACTCACGCAACGCGGCCCCCACTTTCACCTCACATAACAGAGCCACGCTGTAAACAAGGGGGCCAGATGCATAAAGTGGGGTCATTTTTTTTGTATACTACTCAAAAGTTAAGAAGAACACTGATAAACCAAGACTTTAAATAAAGACCCTTCCTGCTAAATAAAATATTTCAACATATGAAAGGGCAACACTAAAGTTACTAAATGATTGTCAGTACAGGATAAACAACAATAATATGGTGATTTTCTTAAGGGATTGGAAGAAACTTAACTGCTATATTAATATATTAATGCTTTGAATATCGTATAGAGCACCTTTAAAAAGGAGTCTTATGGGGTCAAAATATTATTACCCAAACTGACTTCCTGGTCGAATAAACCACTTTTACTTAGAAGTAAAACATCCGAAAAGTCGGTAATAACCTCTGATTGCAGAGGAAAACTATGTATACTCCGGCAAATACAGTCGGTCAGACTTCTTTTTAGTAATTTTTCCGTGTTTCTAGATCTCAGTTATTATCACTGATAAGAAAGATGGCCAAAGCTATGAAAATAAGTTGTAACGAACTGGATTCATTTTCCTTCAAGGCTTTAAAAATACAGTTTAGATCATCTTTATATCGGAGATAGAAACCCTTCAGAATGATTCATTGCATTTTAAGATTAAACGATTACATTATATTGTGCCAACTTAAAGATAAGCAGGCGAGTGAGTGAATCGTTCATGCTGGTGTCTTGTGGGCTCAAGTCACAACAACACCAGAGGCCTCGTATCACATTTTCTGTTCTCTAAACCCAACGGAGAACAAACCGAGTCAGCTCTGGCAGCGAGAGGAAACATTGCAGTGGTGTTTCTGATGACCTCTGACCTTAGTTTAGCGGGTTTGGCTCCTTGCCAGACAAGCCACTCAGTCCTGTGCGTATGGGTCGAGGAATGCGCCGGGCTGCAGCGAGCTCATTAAACAGTGCAGTGAGTGAGGGGTGAAGGCCCGTTGTTTGCACTGGCATGCCTTCTCAGGCCCTGCAGCTCTTTGTGTACCGATGGATCTGCAGTCCCAGAGAGCCTCGACGGTCCCGGGACACCGCTGTCACCAGGACAGTGTGTGTGTGTGGACACTGTGAAAACTGATCACCTCTTTTCTTTGGTGCAGCATTCATAAATATCCTTCATTTATGCATCCATCAGACATATAAACAGGCTGCAGCAGATGCACCGCTCCCTTTTGACTTGTTGTTTTCCCTACAAGGCCCAAAGTGTGAGCAGATCTGTGAGAAAGGCCCGGTCTATACTCGGTAACCTTGGAGCGCAAGTCAGCAGTTTAAATAGCTCGTTCCACTTTCAGCAGCGTGCAGCTTTCTGAGCAAACGTCCCCTTTTTTTTCCTCCTTTGCCTTTGCTTTGTTTTGGCACCGAGCCCCTGATGGAGAGGGAAGAGGAAGGGGGAGGGAAGGCCAGAGATCAGACAAAAAATCATCCCGTGGTACTCTGCACGTGAGAACGGTCAGGTGGTCACTTCCCTGCAGACGTGACTTCAGTTCAGAGCAAATCAAATTGGAGATTTACTATTAAATCCTCAGTTGTAGAGGAATTGCAGGCTGTTTTGTTATTGTAGTTTTAGCAATTTTAATTTTTAGCAAAGTCACAAAAACTTTTCAGAGCTAAAATGCTGCTGTTACGCCATAATAATAATGCACAGTATTATTAATCAAGTTTGCTTTAAAAACACTTTTAAATGAGTGTTTGAATTTAAAAGTGTATTGTGTCCATCGGACTTTTAAACCCTGAGTTTTGCACTGTGTTTGAACTATGTTTGACACAAACAAGTAACCCTTACATGACACCACACCCACAGTCTCACATTGTGACACTATTCATGACTGCAATATCAAAGACCGTCCTATTTTCAACCCGGACAAATTGGAAAACCTGATGTGATTCAGAACCACGTGGAGCCATGCGGTGCAACCGTCTGCTCTCCCTTCATGGACACACAACATTCACGTTCATCTGGTGCCACACTTTGCATGGCTGTTTGAGGCAATCTGATAAACATAGCGTGACCGGGACTTGGCTTTGGAATAACAAACGTGAGTGAGGGAGGGTCCTAACCCCGCTCCAAATCGGCTGTGCACTCTTGAAGAAAAAAAAGTGTGTCTCGCGGCGGGGGAACATGTGCTGCTGGGAGGGAGGGAGCTGTCAGGGACACGCTGCCAGGTTAAACCAGGTCCTGCCTTATTGATATGCATCAGAAACATGAAGCTGGTTTTTTCATAGGCAGAGTCATAATAAAGACAGATAGAAGGGAGACGTGTGTAATGCACAGCTAAAGACGAAGAGGGGCTTTGCCCAGACTTGTTGAAACTTAAGTGACAGAACTGTGGATCGTTATCAACAATTACATAAAGAGTTTTCTTTTTGTCGAGTTTTCACATTTGAAATTTAAACTGGTGTCATAACATACGACTACTAGAGCGCTGCAGGGATGACGTATTTTTGTAGGCTAACCAAGAAGTTAGAATCGCATTGGTTCCTTCAATAAAAAGCCACTGGGATTTTTCCATTGGATTTTGGATTATTGTAGGAAATAAACTCTGTGGAAAACACAAGTTTATGATACTTACATGTTTTGTTCTGCAAATTAATCTTCACAAATGAATACAGCTTTTCTAATCTTTTTTATGATCTCTGAGTGAATGCAATCGCCAGAAGTAATGGTGCCTTCAAATGAAACTCACGAGCTTGTGTTTACAACACGGGAAGCCATGTACACATATGCTTGGCGTTCAAGTGGTTAAGTCGTGATAACACCGCTGCTAAGCAACGGTAATGTTAACGTTACTGTCGCTGTCTAGATGCCACAGAGGCTAACAAGTGGGTAACATAATGCAGTAAATGCACAGGCATAATGTAAGAGGAAAAAGATGAGGTCGTTGGGAATATCAACATTTTCCTCGGACCTATTATAAAATTACGAAGAAAAACAATATACAACTAAAATTACAATATATTCACTTATATTGTACCAAAAATTTGCTTCCAATGCCTCCCCCGTTATTGACGTCAGCGAACTCACAATGTCACAACTCGTGACCTTTGAGCTTTCAGAAACGTTCTACTTACGAGGTCGTGAATACCACAAGAGAGGGGCGTTCACATGGACTCTTCTCGTGAACATGGTAAACACGACCCCATTTGAAGGCACCATTAAAAGCTAAAATTAGGCTATAAACAAACTACACCACGGCCGCATGAGCGCAAGTATACACAACGTGGCTGTAAAGGCGGATGAGGCGGCATGATGACGTTTAGTAGTCTCATTTAGCCGCTTGTTAACAATCACCTTTTTTTAATTTATTGATTTATTTATTTATTTGATAGGGACAATACATGTAGGCATTGTTACACTTAATTAAAGTGCAACCAATGCAATGTATATAGGACTTCTAGCCGTAGCTAATTTGCAGACCTTGTCACTGGTTCGGCTTTAAGACACATAAACGCTTCAAAATTCACGAGTAGTGTATTTATTGACGCGTTTTATATCGTAGAACAAAACTTTAAAATCTCTTTAGCTTGTGTTAACAATTAACCTTATTTCAGGCATCTAACTAAAAATCCATTCAAATAACCCATTGACTTTGAGACGAGGGAAACAGAAGTGCTAAAATGTGAACTCGTTTCCTTGTTTTAGGACTCATTCCTGCACCTCTCTATAGACAGACATGTACATACGTTCTCATTTCCAGTTATTCCATCTTTTAAAGGAATAGTTTGATATTTTAGATGCGCATTAGATGAGAAAATTGATACCGCTCCCACAGGGCTGGACTGGGATAATAACTCAGCCCGGACCAATCTTCACACATTCAGGTGGTGAAAGTGCATCTGTGCACATTTCGAACCTCTGCATGCCAGGTAAAATATGTGGTGAGCCTACAGGCGGGGCTTGTGATGAATAAATGTCAGTGAAAACAGGTTTTCTTGAAGGGGGTGAAGGTGGCTAGTCAGGCAGAGTATTCGGGGAACGCCTTGTTTTTGTTTTTCATTACAAGAGAGGGAGAGGTGGGGGGGGAGTGGGGTGCAAGATGGTGGCCCATTGGCTCAAGTTACCCTTTGGATGATGTGTGTGGAGCGCTGCCTGGTGCAGCTGAGCACACTGCACTCAAAGAGCTCCTTTTTTCAACCAGAGAAAAAGTCACCCACTAGCTCGGACCCCGCTCCCTTCCAAAAAAACACTCCTCTCCCCCCCCACCCCACCCGCTGCTGCAGACCCCCAGCTCCTTCCTGCCCGCTTCCCCCTGGCCGCAGTCCAAGTGCTTCATGTGGCTCGACTGGGGCAGGTTGGAGGTGGGCCCCCGCCCCTGTCCTCAGAAGACACTTGTTTTCCAGTGGGATGAGGGTGTGTTGGTGTTGGCAGGGTGGAGCAGAGGGGTGGAGGGGTTCAGCGGATGGAGGCGGCGGGGGGATTACCCCCTGGGAGAGGAGGAAATAAAAGAACGAGAGCACTTTCACACGCCCTTTTTATGTGGGAGCGCCTGCATGCACCTGTAGGGAGGTAGAGATGTTTTAAAGGGCACTTTTGCTAATCCTTTTTTTTATATATATATTTAAATCCGGTGCATTTTTATAGCTACAATCAAATCCTTAAAAATGAATTATGACTTTACATTATTATGTTTAACCCCTGAGGCTCTCTTGTTGCCCACAAGCCGCCTCTGGCTGACCTCTGAATGAAACAGACGGGGCTAGTGAGAGGGTCTTACTTTATGTGAAAAACACAGGCGACGCCCTTCCTGGAAAAAAAACAGGGACAAGACTGTATGTATGTGTTTGCACGTGTAAAGGTCCTCCTGTGTGCAGCCCTTGAGAGCTTCATTTCTCTGATTAGGTTTATTGTGGTTGCAGCGATGGCCAGCGGAGACCTTGCATTGTTGGAGTTTGTTTACCGTTCAGACAGAGTTAGCTAAAAGGAACGAGAGAAATGGGGGACGGCTAGCTCAGAACAAAGAAACGGTTCATGGACTAGCATGACTAATGGAGGATTGAAAGGCCTTTATGAACAAATTTGAATGAACCACGGACAGACAGGGGAGGTAATCTGCTGATAAAACAATGTTGGGAATAAATGCAGTCCTTTTGAAATAATATACAATATCCATACAAAGTCAGTCAGTGTCCACACAGACATTAACTCTGCCTGGGCGTCACTATCGCTGATTTAATCGCTGCATCCAGGGAGCTGTTTACTTGTGGATCCACAGGGTTGTTGGCCTGCGGGGCTTTGGCAGGGATGCAGGGTTTTCCGGAGGCCACAGTTTGTGTCTTGAGTTCAACCGAGTGACCAGAACAGATGAGAAACGTCTCACGGCCGTCATTTTGGTCAATAATGATTTTTGCACCCGGCGACTGTGGGTCTAAGGCCTCACCCACAGCTTTAGGGTATAGCAGGGTGATAGATAGATCAGGGTGTCCATGTGGTGGATCCATCAAACACAAGGTTTGGAAAAAGTGAAATAGACAACTGAGACGGACAATCTGAATGCACCACTAGACAGTGTGCAGTTATATTTAGGTCAGTATGTTGTATTGTGCAATACATTAGTAATAGTTTGTACAATGCAAGTATGTTTTTGTGAATACACCACCAAACTAAAGCATCACATTTAGTAAAACAGGCAGGCAAAACCCTACAGGGTTTGATAACAATCAATCTGTTATTTTATTAGTTGTCAACTATTAAATTAATTTCCAATTATTTTGATAATCGATTAATCGGTTTAAGTTATTTTTTTAAGAGAAAAAGTCAAAGTTCTCTGATTCCAGCTTCTTAAATGTGAATATTTTCTGGTTTCTTTACTCCTCTATGACAGTGAACTGAATATCTTTGAGTTGTGGACAAAACAAGACATTTGAGGACGTCATCTTGGGCTTTGGGAAACACTGATCAACATTTTTCACCATTTTCTGACATTTTATAGATCAAACAACTAATTATTAATCCAAAAAAATAATCAACAGATTAATCGACAATGAAAATAATCATTATTGCAGCCCTAAATATAATGTACTTCTTCTAAAAACAGGAAAGTCTCAAAGCTAACGCCCCGTTTGGCTCTTTGAATGTGTGTCACATGTAGGTGTATAGTGTCAAAACAGCTCTTGTTGATGAGGAAAGGTGTAGATGTTGAAGTACCTTACATGAACTCTGGCTGTATGATATGATACATGATATGATATAAACAAGTATTGTGTAACTATATCAGTATGTGACATTTCCTTTCTCATGCTGGGAGGATGTGATTCCTCTCAGGAATTTGAAAGCGTTTTTGCTGGAGCCTCTGCAAGCTTTGAACATGTGTAACCAGCGAGACCGTCTGCACCTCCTCAACTCTTTGAACATGCAACGTCACGCAGTCAATCCCAAAGTCACAACTGAAACCAAAGCAGAGCATCAACCCTGATCGTGTAGTATTGAGTCACAAGACAAGAACATGACAGTCACAGTGTATAGGAGGAACAGTATTTGTTTCTGTCCTTCGGGGACGTATGGATATTAACCTCTTGTCAGTCTGTTTGTGTAGGTGCCTGCTCACTTTTCTGCGGGTGGATGTCTTGCTGACTCACCGTGTGCTTGTTGTGTGTTTGCAGACGTGCCAAACTACGGCTGTACTTGGAGCAGTTGAAGAAGCTGGTGCCTTTGGGTCCAGACAGCACGAGACACACCACACTGAGCCTGCTGAAAAGGGCCAAGATGCACATCAAGGTATTAAAAAACAGAAAATAAAACGCAATGTTTCTTTTTGCATCTGTTTGATAAATTAGTCTTAGTTTCACAGATAACTGACAACAACTTTTATCAAGCTATATCAAGTTATTTATCAAGCAACCATGTCAAACATTTGCTGGCTCTACCTTGATACATTTTAGGAGATGTTGGTTTAGTCTTTTTTTATTGTACAATTTTTTTTTTGACCATTTTTAAACTAAACAAACAATTGATTAATCAAAAAGTAATTGAGTCAAAAATAACTGCTAGTTGCAACTCTAGCGTAGAGTAAAACTAGGTTAAAGTTTTCTCAAAAAGTCATGAGCACCAAAGTCATGCTCTACTTCTTCCTCGTCTTTGAGCCGTTCCCCCTTTGCCTTCTTTAAGTGTTATATTGTTTTCTAATCTTTCAATCAGAGCGGTTCAGGGCCTGTCAGAAGAAAAAATGCTCCCAAGACTGAAAGGAAAACAAATGAGTCAACAAAGTGGTATATACAGGACATTTGGCGGCTGATCTTTAGATATGTGAAAAAGGGATAATTGGACATTAGGTTTAAGGACAACTCCTCCTCCTTGGTTCATTAAAGGAGACACATCACGTGCTCATTTCCAAGTTCATACTTGTATTATGGGTTTCTACTAGAACATGTTGACATGCTTTAATGTTACACATTACTTTTCTCATACTGTGTCTAAATATACTTGTACTCACCCTCCGTCTGAAACGCTCCGTTTTAGCGCCTGTCTCTTTAAGAGCCCCTCCTGAAAAAGCCCAGTCTGCTCTGATTGGATGGGGAGAAAATGATGGTGCACATTTGCAAAGTTAGTATCAGAGACAGTTCAGAAAGGAGACGGCGCACCGAGAGTCAGTTTCCTGTATCTGTGTCATGTGGGTTTCACCACTGCCCCGTCCCTTTAGGAGACTAGCATGTCCTGAGTCTATTAACTCCAATGGGAGAAGTGAACGTGAACACAGATTATGACTGATTCTTTTACCCCATAGTCACCATAGTAAATATTGGACTCATTTTTCACAAGCCACATTATCGTCCCAACATTCTGACACTCAAATGGGATTTTGGGACAGACAAATCAGGAGAAAATTAACTTTGTTCGAGACTCTCACGAGATCTGGCAACTAACGTTCGCTAACGCCCTAGCTAACTAAGTTTTGTAATACTAAATATGGATGTTAGCTGTGCAAATATCGAATGTTAGCAAAAGAAAATATAAGTAAATGTTGCAAATATAATCCAATCTGCTTTCATCCATCCACACGACATTCACAACACTTCCAAACGAGGTGGGAGGATGGAGGGGAAGGCGAACACGTCATGACCACGCCCATGTAGGAGACAGGAAGTGTATACCATTTCAAACCATTGGCAGAGCTTGAAATGCGTCATCTTCATACTTGCCAACCCTCCCGACTCCCGTTTTCCATTACCCTCTCCCGGTTCACAATTCTCCCACATTTCTCCCGATTTATGACACATGTTCACACTTTTTTTTCCTTTTTGTTATCTCAACCTGTTTCTGGTGCTGCACAGCATCTATAAGCTCTACTGTTTCCACCCGGACGAACCATAATACAGCTACACCTAATGTTGTTTACTGGCAGAAGAGAGCTGCTTGCGACACAACCTGGTTTGAGCTGCGCTCGCCTCACATCACAACGTGCAGCGCCCAAAGTTGGGCTTTGCTCGATGCAGCAAAAAGCCGTCGTGGCGCATGCCAGCCAATGGAAATAACGGGTTTCAGAGCGCAGTGGTGAATGAATAAAAGATTCACAGTCTACTTATTATCTTGCCATTTTTATTCTTTAAAAGTCACCAGAATGCAGGAAACAAAGTCTCTGAAACTCAAATTTTCACTTGAAATCCTCTCTATTTTTTTAAGTCTCAAGGTTGGCAAGTATGGTCATCTTTGTTATAAAGTATCTTTGGTAGTACTCAAGCTATGGGCGATATATATTCTAATGATCCTGCATGTGACATAGGAAGGGGAACCAAATCTGAATGGGTTGTTGAATCACATGTTTCCTGATCTATGCAGTCCACAAATAACTGACCGGGTTGTCTTATTGCACAGTTTTAGGGTTGGTAGACCCCAAATGTATGAGAATAAGCACTGAAAAAGTTTGTCATGATATGTCCCCTTTAACTGTTGCAGTTCACACACACAGAGAGAGACATGTGAGAGTGCAGCAGGAGCACCAGAAAAGGGCTTAAAACCACTTGAGTGCTTGCAGAATATTATTAGATTGTTAATGTTGCCATGCAGAGGATGAACTGCTCATCTAAGTAGAGTTTAGGACACGCTGTACTGATCTTGCTGTTTACGAGCAGCAACACTGTGGTTGGTGGAAAATCCAGACGTAGCGAGTTTTAACCCTTCATTTCCTGTTTATCATGCATGTCCTCTCTGCTCAGACGATCTGCGCTAATTCTCGTCAGCGTTGTGTTGTGTTCTCGTATCACAAGGGGCCATGTGTGTTCGACTTCGCTTTGATTCACCACCGAAAACTTTCACATGCAAATACATGCAAAATGTAATCCCAGGATGAGTCAAACTGTCAGAGTTTATGTTTATTTTGACTTTCTAACCTGCAGGCCTCACATAGACATTCGGCCACTTCCTTATTATTGTTAAATTCTTTCATTTGTATGTTTTGCAGATGTCTGATTGGCAGGAGGTGCTAGAAAACACTGGTTTCATAAGATCCAACATAAATAATAGATATAAAAATAATATAGTGTTCACAATTGGAAGAAAAACCTTCTATTGTATACTTGTTAATATGTCGCCGTTTACTGTATATTAACACTTGAAAGAGAGGTTATTTAATAGAGTTAAAAGATATTTTTGTGGGAAGATGAAGTATAAAAATACTGTAAAACAGACATTTTGGACATTAGGACACTAAGAAAAATGTGTTTTATAGGTAGCTTTTATGTTGTTAGCAATCATGTGTGTTTCTTTACGAACACGCATATGTGTATGAATGTCAAATGCTGGAAATATTCATTTAAATGCAGTATTATTGTTGTCACGTTTCTTTTTCTGAACTACTTTTCCTTCACAATAAGTTTTCCTATTGCAACATAACACAAAATGTAATGGGTGGGAAATAAAATAGTCTCGAAAAGAAATTTCCCACAGTGACCTTTCGTGGATTATTTAAATGATACGACAAATAAATAAATTGTATATGGGTATACAAGATGGGGATGTTTGTGTCTGGCGAACATTGTCATAATTTCTTGGCATTGATGTGTCTCTGCAGAAGCTGGAGGAACAGGACAAGAAGGCGTTAAACACGAAGGAGCAGCTGCAGCGAGAGCACCGCTACCTCAAACGCCGCCTGGAGCAGCTTTCTGTGTCCGGATCCGTCGAGCGCATCCGCACCGACAGCATGGGCTCCACCATCTCCACCGACTCCGAGCAAGGTACGCTACACTGGCTTCGAAAAGTCATCCAGCAGCTCTACAGCAACAGGGATCTACTCACTGTAGAACCTCGTTTGTCCCAAATCTGGACAGTAGTGGGTTTTTTTGGGACGTGTGTGCCATATTGTGAAATGCCTTAACTATAAATTGACATGTATATACTCTACAGTATCATGTGGTTATTGTGGTCACAACTTCACATAACTATGCCACTAATGTAAATCAAATGTAATAACCTCCACATTTGATGCAAATCAATAACAACCAACGTATGGCTCAGACGCACGCTATATATCCTGAAGCTATATTCTGTTTGCACACAACTGCTTTCGTCGGCGTGTAACCCAATCAGCTGTTGGGCTGTTTGCATTCCTCTCGCCGTCCACTGATAAACTCTGAGTCACACTGTGGTCCACGTGAAAAGCCACTCGATGATTGGCCTTGTTTGCAGGCGATGCCCCTGGGGTCAAAGGTGAACACCTCAGAGTGCAGATAAAGAAGTCTAGCTTTCCTCTTTAGCTACTGATGGTGGCAGGGTTTGACGTTAACCATGGCCTGATGGCCTGTGGCCACAAAAAGTTACCCTGTGGCCACCAAATATCCCCCTCGGGGGATTACCTGTCTAGAAACAGGTTAAATGCAAATAATAAACTCCCCATACCGCAAGCCTTCACCAACGCAACGTTACAGTTTCACAAACATTTCCATCAGGGCCTAAGTTGACTCTCTGCTGGGCCTTAGCATCAGGGAATTGTTTTTTAAATGTATTTTTAAGATGTTTTTTAAACTAAAAGTAGCCAACTCCTTTAAGGAATAACTCAGTGTGTAGGTTGTGTTGTGTTAAGTTGCATTAAATTGCCTTTTCTGTATCGTTTTTACATAAATTTAGATTTGGGTCACCACAAATGTTCTTTGGCCACCAAATTCAGGGGCTTGGTGGCCCATGGGACCAGTGTTTAAAATATTAGCATCTATCCCTGGATATATTTCATGTCTCGGTTTACCGTGTACTGGTGCAGCTTGTAGCAGCTAAACCGCTTTGTCACGTTTCGTATCTGTCGTATCGTTCTCGTCTGTCATCTCATCCTGCTTTAGTAAAAGTACGCAGTTAAAACAACCAAAGAGCTAATAGAACAATGGCCAAGCATCAAGGAGAAGAAAACACTACATTTGTCAAAAAAATACATATTACAGATAAATAAATGTATTAAAAGTTCCTAAAAATAACAGGAAAACTCATCTCTGATGCAATATATATATTATATTAATATTCACAGGAAATAATTTGCTCAAAATTCATCCAATTGCTCGCTTTACACAAACTTCTTGCAGTTATTGCGTTCACTATTTGAGTACAGTTAACAATTGCTCTGTACTGTTTTTGTTATGCATTGAATATAATATGAAGAATCCATAAAATATGTCACTTCAGGGGTCATCAGTTTACTCTATGATAGAAAAAGGGGGTTGGCAACCACTGCTTTACACAACTATTTGTCACTTAATGTTTACAACCGAGTGCAACCCTATGGATGCCTTCTAGGAGACACTGTTTGAAACTGTGTGCTGGTATTCCCATATTAAAATGATTCATCGCGTCTCACCCCTCTCTGTGCATAGCATAACCCGAGTTTAAAGGAGCAATCTGCTGCTCACGGTGTCACAGACTCCCCTGAAATGCTTAGTTTGGACTGTTACAGTATGTTTACTAATCCAGGATGAGGTAAACACACACATGCAGTTGTTTATCAATGGATGGGGATTAGCTGTGGGAGCACAAAGATCTGCCTGTTTGCCCAGAGTTAATGGCAGCCTAAATCTGGGTTTAATCCACAGGCGCTGCAGGCTCCCTAATAAATATGCCCACAGTCGGGTGGAAATAAACAGTTTCCCCCCTCGCTTCTTCTGTTTTTGAACCGAAAATAACCTTGTGTATTTTGCTCTTTTTGCGTGCAGAGGTGGACATCGAGGGCATGGAGTTCACCCCTGGCGAGGCGGACAGTGTGGACAGCATCAGCGACGTTGAGGAGGAGGAGTTGGAGGAGGAGGAGGAAGAGGAGGAGGAGGAGGACCACTACAGCCTCCAGAGCAGCTCCAGCGACACCAGCTACACAGCCACACATTCCCACAGACTGCAGCCGCACCACTGTTAGACACCGCGCGGCCACCCAGCTTCCCTTCCCCTCACTTATACCCTCCCCACGACCATTTGCAATCGCCAACGCCGCCCGCTACCTACATCAGACCGGTCCACGACGGCGGTACACCCTGAACCTGTTCCTCCTGTCCTGGCCCCGGCTCTCCAGGAAGCATATGGGGCTGAAATGCCACCCAAGCCTTCCTGACCCCCCCTGACCACTGACCCTACCTCACCCTACTGTATCCTGCCTGAACCTGACTCGCCCGGCCCTCCCACTGCCCTCACCACCCCACACCTAGTGTTGCCGCAGGCTCAGAGAGAGCAGAGCAGAGTTTGTGCTTCTTTAGTGTGGTGGACAGCTTTGACTTGTTAATCAGGGTTTTGTAAAGTGTGCGTTTATGTGTGTGTGTGTTTGTGTGTGCGTGTGAGAAAGAACAAGCGAAGGAGTTTAAGAGAAGTCAAAAACAATATGTCATCTCCATGAGGCAATAGTACGCAGACGAGGCTTTGTGATGTAAAAAGGTAAAGCACTTATGCAATATTTGCAACATTTAAAGTTGATTACATCACACAGTTTCTTCCCTTTACACAATACGATTTACAGGAGTAGCTATTGCAGATAGATACCTGCACGTTCCTTAAAAGGTTTTGAAAAAAATGGACAAAGATTAAAGGAATAGTTTCACATTTTGGGAAATATATTTATCCGCTGTTGTGCCGAGTCGTTTCCAATTTTTATGCTAAGCTAAGCTAAGCTAAGCTAAGCTAACCGACTGACTGACTGCTAGCTGTAGCTTCGTCTCCTCATCATCTAAATCTTGGCAAGGAAGTGGAAAAGCTTTTTTTTCCCCAAAAAATGTGAAACTATACTTTTATTTTTGACAATTTTTAGTGGGGCTGACCCGAATGCTTCGAAGCTTCGACCGTTGCCATGGTAATCAACCTCCAAATCAGTATTCGAATGCTTCGTTTTGGTTTTTTTTATATTTAAGTATGTAATAATAATGTATAAATCCCAAAATAGCCCATAAAATAAGGAATAATCCCACAACATTATTCATATTCAACATTAATTATTATTAGTTATTCTCAGACGGATATCGCTGTTTTTTGTGTTTAGCGGTGTGTGTGTGTACAGTATTGCGGTAGCAGCACTGAAACGGGGGAGATGGTCCGCCTGCTGCGCCACGCCACGATGCTTCGAATAACTTCGAATATTTCTCACCGAAGCTTCGGAGCCCAAAAAACGTTAATCGGGACAGCCCTACTTTTCAGGATCGTGTCAAATGTGCAGCAGTGCTTCTGCCACCTAAAACAGGACTTCTTCAGCAGCTACTTCTGTAAACAAAGTCACATCTTCATCTCCAAAATGTGGCCGAAATACAAACTAAAAAAAGTTACAGAGCTGTAGCAGAGAAGAAATAATGTATATAGATGTACAGTTACTGTCCAACCCCTCACGTCTCCCTCTGGTTGGGTTGCCTAACCACTACTCCACACTACTGACCACTACACTATACCACCCTATGGTGTGGATGGACTACTATGTCAATTGAAAAAAAGGAGTTGCCTCATAACTAAAAACTCTATTCCTTAAAGATTGATCCAAACCTTGTGATTCCTTCTCAGTAGCGAATTGATGTAGCAATAAATACGAGAGGCGGGTGATTCCTCTGAGTGTTTAAACGATTCTGGTGGACCACGAGGTGTCGAGGGAGACGTTTTCCTTTTTTACCCTGTAGATGGCCAGTGAGTGCTTACAGAGAGCGGACCTGCAGAAAAAGGGACAGTTCTCCCTTTTTCTTTTTCACTAATGGATCCATTTCGTCACTCTTTGCGCCATTTACACAGAATTCGCATTTCTCTACAGCTTTGTGACTTTTTCAAGCAGCCTTCATGTGTGTCTGGATTTGTTTTTTTTCTTCTGATTAACAAGTCAAAGCTGTAAAAGTGGAAAATATGTTTTAAAAAAAGGGCCAGCTCTAATGATTTGTTCTCCGTAGAGGCGTTCATTTATAGCTAATTTAGCGAACTAATCAGTTGAAATTTTAATCTCTATAACAAGGCTAATAATCTTCTTTCCCTCTCTGCTATCTGTTACTTATTTCCGGAGCTTCTGGGCCCTGCTGAAGTCCGACGTAGATGGAATCTCTCTTCCCTAACTTGTCTGTAACTTATGCACAATATTGACGGAGGAGGCGCTTCTGTCGCTCTCTGACCATTTAATAATCATTAGTCTCTGGCAGTCTTTTAGAGCTTGGCGTCCCAACACATAAAAAAAACAAAAACAAATAGGGCCAGTCCACCATGGCAGGTCTGACCAAAAAAATAAAAAACTACAAAAGACTCAACAACACAAAAAACTTGCATACAAAAGAAGCTACTCGTCACTAAAAGTGATACTAGCCAGTGTAGTCTATATTTCTTGTATTAAATTTTGTATTATATTTTCCTAAATGTTCTCTTGTAATGAAAAGACAAAAAAGAGTGAGTATATCTATCTATATATAAATATAAATATATATATATATGAGAGACAGACAGACGTGAGGTCAGGCTTGTTGAAGGGAGAGTGGGGGCAGGGGAGCTGATACACTGGCCCCTCTCCCTTGGGTGACTCTCCTGCTGTCATTCTGTGCCTTGGTGAGCCTTCGACCTCCCTCATCCTCCTCCTCCTCCTCCTCCTCCTCCTCTTCCTCCCACCTCCTCGCCCTCGGCCCCTACTCAGGTCACACTCCCCCTCCCTCTCCTCTTAATCCTCTTCTTCTCTGGCGGGGCTTCAACCCTTCCCATGCCAAAACACTTCCACGAGCAAGGGGCACTTGAAGAGAAGACGTCATTATAAATACATTTTTTTTAAAAAAAAAAGCCCCTTTGGTCTCTACTGAGCAGCCGCTGTTGTATGTACGCCCTGTCCAGGCACTCCCCACCCTCTTGACGCCCGCTCGTCTGCCAGTGCCGCCTCTGTCACAGAAAAAAAAAAAACACACACTGGTAAACTCCCATGGCAGCTTCCAGTCGCCCCCGAATGGTCACCAACGGGGTTCAAAACTTCTGGGCTTGAAGCGTGTTTCTTTTTTTTTTGTCATTTTACTTTTATTGTATGTTGACTATGTGTTTGTTCAATGGGAGTCACTGGGATAGGAGCGATAAAAGAATAATCCAATCGATGGCAGCTTAAAAGGTGTAATCCTCCGCGCTCCCAGTGGTCCGTCCCAGAAATAGTGTTACCCATCGATCAGGGGACCTCTTGAGACACAGCAATATTACCATCTTGTGCTTTCTGAGGGAGGGTGGGCGGGCAGGGTTTTTAAGATAAGCAGGTGGTTTTGCTTTTGACTCTGTGGTGCATTTTTTTTTGGTGACCAACTCTATATTTTGTTTTGATGACCTCCTATCTGCACTCTCTCCATACACTGCAGGAGGGCAAAAAAAAATGACTAGAGTTTAAATTTCTTTTTTTGGAAAAGCTGTTTTTTTGTCATTAAGAGTTTACATTAATGTCAAAGGATTTGTACATGACTGTATCAGAAATGTCCTTTTTCAGTTTGTTGGTCAAACGAACAACTTAACGAACCATATTAAATGGCATAAAGTTATCCTCTTGCACAGAACCTCCCAGCAGGAAAGCGACAGAGTGAACAGGACGAGGGCCAGATATGAGATTAGATTATTCAGCAGGCGTCATTGAAAAATGTACATTAGCACACACTCAGAATGGCTTTGAGCAGCTGACTGGTAACAGCTGAGGTAACATTTTGTTTGACTGCTGGATGGATAGTGTTTATGGAAATTCTTTTAATGATGTGCCTTGAAAAAAGTTATTTTCTTAAAAAAAAAAAAAGAAGCAGAGATTGTACAAACTAATGAAGACTGTTAAATCAGTTTCAAGCCCTTGGAGAGGCAACAGAAGATGTTACAGCTTCTTTATTCATTGCAGAAAGGTAAACATTTATGTCAAGAAGCTGAAGGCGCTCTTCATTGAACTGCTATTAAGATTAAAGCATAATTTAAAGGGATAGTTTGTGTGTTTTGAAGTGGGATTGTATGAGGTACTTATCCATCGTCATTGTATTACCTACAGTAGACGACGGTCGGCACGCCACCAGTTTGGAGAAACAGACAGACATCAAAGCAAAGCAACATACTGCTGTGGACGGGGACCGCAGAATTATGTATTTTAGCCACCTAAAAGAAAGGCTCAATATCCGTTTATTTACGTGTATTTTGAATATTTTCACCGCTTTATTTTGCCATTAGACAGCCCTTCTCTTTCTCCTTTATGACGGGGAAGTGAACTGAAAGTGAAACTTATCTATGATCTCTTCAACGCCAGAAGGCTCAGATGATAAAAACAGTATAGATACCTTTCACTTTCAGTTCAGTTACCCCGCGGAATATATTCTAAATATAGCGTTCACTGAAATGGATATAGTCTTTTTTAATAGGTGAGCCTTTCTTTGAGGTGGCTAAAATACGTTCTCCTGCCGTCCCTGTCCACAGCACTGTATCGCTTTGCTCTGGTGCTGGTACTCCTGTCAGTTTCTCCATGCTGGCTGCACGCCGAACGTCTTCTACGGTAAGTAATACTATGTACTAAGTACCTCATTCAACCCCACTTCAAAAACACCCAAACTATCCCTTTAAGAGTCATCAGAGCAAACACAGACGAGGTTTGAGATTTGCTTTCATGTTGCTGTTGCACAGAGATTTACTTCGGCGTGTTGGGTTTTCTAAGAGCACAAAAGCACAGAGTGATATTTGGGGAAGTCAGCAGGCAGAGACATAAAAAGAGAGGGTGGGTGGCGGGATGAAATCCGGGTGAAGCAGCAGAGAGAGCAGGGTCAAGGCAGAGAGATGAAATCATAACCACACAGAGGAGTAATGGTGCTTACATAAAATCAACACAATGACTTCCATGAAATATTATTCCTGCCAAACAAACAGTCACTTTTAACCCTTCCATGCTGAATGATTAGTAATGTGATTCCAGAGACGAATAGCTTTAACTACTTGTAGGCTTTAGGTCAGCATCCAGCTTTCCGAACCCCCGGCCTTTATGTCTTTTTCTCGTTATTTTGCATCTTTAGGTGACGCTCCAGAGCGGGTGTCACACCAGCATTGTGGTTCCTCTTTTGTACCTACTACCTACATGTAGAGGCTGTAGAGGAGGGCGAGCTGGCTGGGACTCCTAGCTGAGAGGAGGACGGTGGGGCCGACATACTGTGCAGAGTAGGGAGAGTTCTGTGCCAGAGACCTGTGAATATGTTCCTTTTTAGTGAATGTGTAATATGCATTCAGAAGATGTTATATAAGTTCCTTTTTTTTGTTTTGTGTGTGTGAGTGTGTGTACACGACTACCTGGTGCTGGCTACATTTTAGCAAACACTTGAAGGTATTGTGTATTCTCTCATTGTAATATAATTAAAATGTTTTATACATAAAGTCGCAGCAGCCTCATCATTGCCTGGTAAATGACTGTATGGTACGACTGAGGGGGGAAACGGAGCACCGAGCAAACCTTCAACTGCACCAAGCAGCAGGAATATGCAGATACAGATGTTCCGATGTTAAAGGGCTTCCTGTTTGGTTTGTGCAGCTGTGAAACTGATCTGTAGTCTGGAATATTAACTAGATTTAAAGGTCAGAGTTCACTTTCAGTCTCTGTTATAGTAGTGAAAGGTTAACTGGTGAAATCAACAAAGAGGCAAACATTAAATCAATAAATAATCACATTTTTATTAAAGCTCAGCTTGACATTGAGAAAACACAAGAGAACAAACATTGGACTTTAACTCGCAGGGTTGGTTGAGAATGTTTTAAAACGAGAACAAAAAATATTAAATTATTCACGTTAGGGCTGCAACTAACGATTATTTTCATTGTTGACTAATCTGTCCATTATTTTCTCCATTAATCGATTAGTTGTTTGGTCTATAAAATGTCAGAAAATGTTTATCAGTGTTTCCCAGAGCCCAAAATGACGTCCTAAACTGTCTTGTTTTGTCCACAACTCAAAGATATTCAGTTTACTGTCATAGAGGAGTAAAGAAACTAGAAAATATTCACATTTAAGAAGCTGGCATCAGAGAATTTAGACTTTTTTTTCTTAAAAAAAATACTCAAACCAATAAATTGATTATCGAAATAGTTGGCGATTAATTTAATAGTTGACAACTAATCGATGCAGCTCTACAAAAGTCCCATAGATTCTGTTTTTACATATCTTGCCACCTGGTTAAAATAAATATACATATACATCCTATCACAAATGCTTAATGCTAAACGATCCTTCAAAATACATGATATGAATATATATATATATATATGTATATATAATATTATTTTTTATCTATAATTCAAGTCTTAAAGCACAAAAATCCAAATCTAAAAAGGGAATGCAATCACTGATATCTTTACAATCATACATCATACTCTTCTTCACTACTTAAGCTTCACGTCAACATGCAGGTTGAAATGATCTAATCTAAGATGTTTTCACTAACGCACCTCAGTGACAATCATTCAGTTAAAGGCTCATCACACTTCAGAGTAAATCTGAGCACAGAGATGTGAAAACTTTGCTCAATCGGACTTCTTTGATAGAAGTCACTTGTGATTATCAAAGCTTTGGTACAGGCCGTTCTGGCATTGACTAACCAGTAGCATTTATTAAAATAAAAATATTGTGCGCGCAATATTACATTGTGTGCCGACACTGGTAACTCACACAGTGCGATGATGTGCTTTCAAAGTGGGAAGTACATTCTCAACCCCAGAAAATGTCAAATAAGGAAGAAATCATGCGGAAATCAACCTTAATATAATAATACTGTTTGTATAACCCTTGCATGCAACCATCAAATCATAATCCCCTTCCTTCCTTGTTTAAGCTTAATTAAAACTACACAGTCACAGTATTATGATTTGGTCTAATGTGAACTTTAAGCTGGACCAATGATAATTTGTACTAGGGCTGTCCTCAACCAAAGACATTTTTAGTCGACTAACACTCATATGATTTAGTCGACTAATGGTTTTTGATGATTTAATCGACAGATCTGGGAAACTTTCTCACACAAAAGCACCACTTTAAAACTTGTGTCTACCAGAGATGTGCTCCTAAGTTTCTTGGAAATATGTCATTCATAAAAAAGACTAGTCGACTAAAGAAATCTTAGTCGACTAAGAGGGGGCAGCCCTGCTATTAATAATATATCACTTAAAGGCCAATGTGCCAAACTGTTCCAGAAGAGTTTCACCATTTTGCATGAAAATAAGCGTACTAAATTAAAATAAATAAATTACATATATGGCAAGACATGAAAATGTGCGTTTATACCTATGGAGGACCACAAGAGTCACAGAAATAGTAATAGAGCATTTAGTTGATTAATAACTAATTGTACAATAAAAATAAGCATTAATAAATTAATTAATTACAAATTCAGTTATTCATTGTACAATAAAGATTCAAAATTCTAAATGGATTCACAAATTGAATTAAGAATACAGGTTTTATTCAGGCATTTAAAAGTGCAACTTCTTTTCCTGTTTGCATTAGCATTTCCCCGCTGCTTTTACCGAACGTATTAACTATTGGATTTGAAGAGTCAAATAGAATTTTAAATTCCATTATTTCTTTATGAATTCATTACTGTCTTTTTAAATAATGTACTTATTGAGTTTTTAATGTTTTTTTTGTAAAACCCTTTTTAATTTGAACTATTTGTTGATGAATTAATATTTCATTTGTAAATTATTTTCCTAATTCTTCTTTTTTATTGCCCATTAAAATGTCAAAAAATACAATACTTTGTAATTTTGTCCATTTATTCATAGATTAATAAATTAATTTGTAAACACATTTATCAATACCTGATTTTATTGTACAATCAATAAATTAATTTGTAATCTCATTTATTAATGCCTGTCTTTATTATACAATTAGTTATTAATCAATTAAATGCTCTATTACTATTTACGTGACTCTCGTGGTCTTCCATATAAACCTGACATAGTTACAGCATTAAATCTGAACGTTTCCACAAAGGCAATATGTTTCAGGACCTGAGGTTTAACAAAGACAGAAAGCTGACAACAGAGACAGATAAAAGTCCAGCCGTAGAGAAGAGAGACCGCTTCATATACGGAAGAAGAATAAACGCCGAGATCCCAGAAAAGTCCAGTCCAGTGGAGACGATGGCGATGATCAAAAGGCATTGTGTTGAGTTCATGTCACCTGTACAGACTGTCGCATCAGACGTACTGCTGAGGCTTCTGTGGGACGGCAGCAGCTGAAGCCAGGCTCTTGGCAGCCTCCTTGGCCTTCTCCGACGCGTCCTTCACCGTGACCCTGAGCAGCCGCTGTGGCGTCTCTCCTGTGAGCGTCCAGAGGGACAGACAGGAACAGAATGAGGACAACAACAATATGTTTTCAGATATGCAACATTGCTGGCTTCATCAAGCTGTTAAAGTGAAACCTTTTTGTTGTTCAGACATACAGGATGTGACATTTACATAAATGTTCTTTACGGCTTTGTTCAGACATGACAAGATAATTATAGTAAAAAGGCCCCGCGGGAGATGCTGTATTTGGCACCTGGTGCATGAGAGAAGATATAATACAGCTCAAAAAACAGTGGTAAGTTTAGTAGTATAATGATAGGAACAAATAGGTTCTCTCACAGGCTACATCAGTCAGTGGTGGAAGAAGTACTCACATCTTTTACTTCAGTAAAACTAGTAATAAAGTAGTAATAAAGTAGTAAAATCTTGCATTCAACATTTTACTGAAGTGAAAGTAAATCATAAATATTAGCTGATTATATATTAATAATCTAAATATGTAAAGCAAATAGTAACTAATGTTGTCAGATAAATGTAGTGGAGTAAAATGTACAATATTTGTTTTCAAAATGTAGTGCAGTAGACGTATTTAGTAGCATAAAATGGAAATACTCAAGTAAAGTTAAAACAATTGTACTTAAATATAGTACTTGAGTAAAAGTACTTAGTTACATTCCACCACTGGTATCAGTGACTGGATTTAAAACGTATTTTCTTTTCATATTGAAGGCTTAATTAATCAACTAGCGTGCCTACTTTATTAATGTCTGACAGCTCACAAACAGGCTGGAACTTGTTTTTGTGTTTGGCTGGATGTTCATTTATTCATTGATGATGTTGGCATGAATGAAAGGAAAATATAAGAAGGTGGGCAGCTGTTCTCTGAGTATTACTGTGGTTGTACAAGGTTTATTTTTCTAATCTCTTTCGTCCCGGTCGCACTGCGAAGGGAAATTTATTTTTATTGAGTGATCTGACATGAGAAGAATCTCTCTAACAATGTAAAATGTGTTTCAAGCCTTATTGTTTTTATGTTGATTATTGGTTTTCTTCAGAAATGTTTGTGCTAATTCCTGTGAGAAGGTTCATCACAGACATGAAATTTCCACCAATGATTAGAAGTTGTGTGAAAATGCTGCTCAACAAATGTGACCCCGATCGGCCTGATGGGGGCGCTAATTAAAGGTCAAATTTTGAACTTTGAAAAGTCATAAGTCCTACGCCGTAAATCCATTTAACACAAAACTTGCTCCAGACATCCATCTCCATTCACTCTACAAAAAAGCCTCTTGGACCACTAAAGTCCGCCAAACTAGATCTTCCGCTATATTTCATTTTTTGAAATACATTATTGACATCTCCTTCTGAACCGTAACTTTGATTTGTACCAAATCTTCTGTGGATAATAATTGGATTAAGCTGATCAAAAGCTATCACAAGCTTGTTGATATCTCATTGTGTTTAGAAGATATAGACCAATGAACTTCACAAGGGCGTGGCTCAGTGCATCAATAGATCTAACTCTACAACCGTTGGGGCAAATGTCACCAAACTTGCAGGATATGTCCACATAAGTACCTGAAACACACCCTGAATGAGCATCTGTAGGATTGTTATAAAACCTGTTAGTTATCTGGGTGAACATGGTGTGCAGCCTTTACGTTAATCTGGTGGCATTCAATTCAGACTTGTGCCGTGTTGAAATTGTCACATTAATGTTACTAGGTCCGACCTAAGTATGACTCTGGTGCTTATTCAGACACGAGGCCAACATGTGGAGTTACCATCATGTAAAGAGGTTAAAGCCTGGGAGAGGCTTCACATAATGACATGCAAGATGGAAAGATGACAGAACCTAAATTATTATGGAGTTCCTCTAAAAAGAGAAAATACTTTTGAAAAAGTCTTGAAGTGAGCACACCCATATTTGTATGCTGTTACATAGGTTTCAGTGCCACGGGGCTGCACAGTCTATTTGTGCCTGACCTCACTGTGAGGGCTCAAACTTGAAGTACCTCACATGTGAACAACAATCACAACACAACAGAGCTGTTTACCTAAACCTTAAGAGAGACGGAAAGAGAGCAGAGGCGAGCTGCTTCCTTCAGACAAGAGCAGCAGATATGTGTTTTTCTTGCATGCTGGCAGAGGGAGAAACCTTTTCACATTTGGAGACTGACAATAACCGGATGGAGGGAGTGAATCTGGGGCCAGATACAAAGCAAACTAAAAGCTTTACCTGCTTACACAGTTCATTTCTACATTATAATAATCAAAGACAAACAAACAAAAAGATGCACATTTGCTTTAATTTCATAAACAAAATGAAAAATCCCTGCATGCCTAAATAAATGCCATTATCCATCTCATGGTCGCCATGTGTGTTTTACTGGGAGGTGATGTCAGCCCTTACTAAAATTAAACCGGCTGAGGGGTGACGTACTAGCAGCAGATCTCACTTGTAACTGTCAAACTGGTCCGAACATGTTTCCTTTTCCTCACCAAAGTTGATTTCTTGTGTATGTTTGATTCACAGACGCCCCATAGACTCTGCCGAAAGTGAAAAGCAACTGAATTCACTGCTTGTATGAAAGCACCTTAAAATAAAGGTTCAAATCCACCCTCAGGTACTTTCATAATAGCAGAAAAATCTCGGCATTCCCATGCTAGTCTCTGGGGTGTTTTAGGTGTTTATTTTCCTCTGAAGGCATTGTCTGAAAAATACAGACACTGCAGTCTTACAGGAGGTGATTTCTCAGACACTACGTGATTCATTGTATTACAGTTTATGACAAATACAATTGGTCTTACGTGGTGCTATAAATAGGTTTATATCAGGATAAACAGGAAGGCAATCCAGGCACTCTAAAAACTAAGACTACGTGGCAACATGGAAGGAAATATTAAAAAGCCTTTATTATAGTTGCTAAGTCATTAAAAAAGCCAACATGTTTCAGCCACTGTAGGTCGTTGTCAGGGTAGTTAACAAATAAAGGCTTTTTAATATTTCCTTCCTTGTTGCCGCTTAGTTTTTGGAGAGCCTGGATTGCCTTCCTGTTTTTCCCCCCCGTTTTCCAAGAGCACCCGACACGTTTTTGATCTACGGTTGAGTACACAGAGTCACCAGTTATCGCTCTCTCGCTCCTAGGTTTACATAAATTGTGATATTTCACATCAACTGCTATAATTATCACTTGAATGTATGATTTTAGCAGTGGATACTGGCAGATTGATGAAGTTCATTCAGCTCCATAAATGTTATCTATGTAATCAGTGATACTAGTTTTGTTTGCACAGGGCTTTGTAAAGTAGGAACTACAGGATTGTTTTGGATTTCTCTGTAACTGAGTATAACAGTCTAAAGCTATAAAAGGAGCTGGGTTTATTTAGTGGTACTGTAAGTGGAGCAGGTTAGTATTCATTTGACTATAGATTTACAGGCTATAAAACATCCGATCCTGATGTTGAAGAAACTTAATTCTAATAGAGTCTGTTGTAGTCAAGATCTCATACATTTAAATTCAAGATAATGTAATTACTTGTGAAAGCTGACATTTGTCAAACTTAAAAAGGAACTGTGTGTAGATTTTGGCGACATCTAGTGGTGTGGTTGCAGATTGCAACCAACTGAGTACCCCTCCACTCACTCCTCCCTTTCCAAGACTGCGGTAGCGCCGTTCGCCTCTCTCAGAGGCCATCCTTACAATAATTACACTACTTTCGGAGCAATGGAAGTCAGATGGCAGCTGGCAGTACCACGGTTTTTATACTCTGCGGCTCACGTTACCGCAGTTTCACAAGCATGTTGGAGAACTATGATGGCCTAGAGGTAACGTTAAAACGTGAAAGGCTCTCTCAAGAGCCAGTGTTTGGTTTGTCCGTTCTGGGCTACTGTAGAAACATGGTAGAGCAACATGACGGACTCTGTGAAGAGAAACCGCTCCCTATGTAGATAAGAAGGGCTCATTCTAAGGTCATGAAACCACAACGATTCTTAGTTTCGGGTGATTATACACTAAAGAAAACATAGTCATGAATATTATATTACATTTCTGCAAATAGATCCCTGAAATGTTTCACACTGGTCCTTTAAGACTGAAGAGACCCTGTTCCTGGTGCCCCAATCAGGCATTTCTTATCACAGTAGCCATACCATGTTAACTTCCTGATGATATCAAGTGTTGATTGTGAGGAAGAACTGAGTAATGAGCTGGGTGCCGCTCTACACAAACTGTGACATGAACTGGAGAAGCAGACTCAGTGATCAGAGAGGAAGCAGCAACCACATGAACTTCACTGGCAGAACAATGTGGGAATAGAAATAGAAAGGCTGGTTGTAATTTTTATTTATGGATTGATAGTTGAATATTATCAATTCTCTGTCTCTATATAGTCTCATTGAAACCATATCCTCATACTGAGATTCACAAGTCTTTGTTTTTGTAATTCTAAAACACACACACCAAAAAACTTTGAGTTGTACTTTTTACTAATGTGAATTATGAGTACCAGTTTCTCTGAAAACTTTCAGAGTTTCATAGTTTTGCATCAGCTTTTACTCAAGGCCTTCCTGGAGCTGGGATGCTAATTAACTGAATTAACTAAATGTATTCACAGCAAGACTTCAGAAGATGGCTGCTGAGCCAAATGTGAAAAATACTCTATGTGGTGCTACGAGATGAGCATTGCATCTGTCCAACAGTCAATCTCATCTATAAAAAGGCAGAAAATAAAAAGCATAAACTTCAGCTCAACATCCAGATCGGCTGACGGTAGAGGCACACAGACACAGGTGCACTGCAATGCATGTATCATTGACTATACTGCCATACGATGGCAAACCGCGGTAATTGACACTATTTTCAAAGTCACAAGGGTTTGCCTCTACTGTATAAAATATGATTTGTTCAGTGTAATTGTAACGTGTGTAAAACACGAGAACAAATGTAAAACTTCATGTAGCATACTGGTAGGTGCATGTAAAAAAAATATTAATATTAATAAGGCTGACCCGAATGCTTCCAAGCTTCAACCGTTGCCATGGTATTCAACCTCCAACTCAGTATTCAAAAGCTTTGTTTTAAAAAAATATATATATAAGCATGTAATAATAATGTATAAATCCCAAAACAGCCCATGAAATAAGGAATAATCCCACATCATTATTCATATTCAACATTAATTATTATTAGATGGATATCGGAGATGGAGACAGACAGACAGACGAACATGTCAGCCTGCCATGCTGCTCCGCGAAGCTTCAAATACCTTAGAATATTTCTCACTGAAGCTTTGAAGCCCAAAAAATAGTATTCAGTACAGCCCTAAATATCAAAATATTGATCGATGTAGAGGGGGACACATTCCTAGGGCACTTTCACAAGCCATAGTCCGTTTGTTCAGTCCGAATCAGAGACAAATTGGCACTTTTGGTTAGTTTTTGAATTTATCTTTTTCGTCTCAACAGTTGCCACTTCTATGCAGGAAATCGCAGACTTTGAAATATTGCTGTTTACGTTTATTTCACTTTGAATCTGCACTGATCTGTACGAACAAATCCCTTCTCTAGTTTATCTATAATTACTTTATAAACATCACTATTTTTGTGGACTTTATTTAGCATATTCTGTATGTTCTCTAGAGCTGCGACGATTTATTGATTAGTTTTCAACTGTTAATCAGGAAATATTTTGATAATCAATTAATCGGTTTGATTATATTTTTAAGAAATAAAAAGTCTAAATTCTCTGATTCCAGCTTCTTCAATGTGAATATTTTCTGGTTTCTTTACTCCTCTATGTCAGTAAACTGAATATCTTCGAGGTGTGGACAAAACAAGACATTTGAGGACGTCATCTTGGGCTTTGTGAAACACTGATCAACATTTTTCCCCATTTTCTGACATTTTATAGACCAAACAACTAATCGATTAATGGAGAAAATAATCAACAGATTAATCAGCAATGAAAATAATTCTTAGTTGCTGCCCTAATGTTCTCAAATGCCCGCGCAGGCAGCCTGTGTTTGGTTCGCTTGGAAATGGCCCAAAACCACCACTAGCAAGTGGTCTCAGACCGGTTGTTTTGGTCCTCACCAGAGTACGATTACTGCGTTCACCACCGCCCAAACAAACCAAACCAGAGTTTGATTAAAACGGACTAAATGTTGGCTTGTGAAAGTGCAGTTATTTAAAAGTTTAATTCAGCTAGATTGTAACTAAAAAGTCCAAGCTAAGAGATTGTGACTTAAAACAATGTAAAACAACAAAAGCTGCATTTTCGACCATAGGGTTCAGTTTTTTATCTCAAACAAAAATGTCTTTAGGGTCAACTAAACTAAACACTATCTACCTCTACACCAATGCTAGATCAACTTTTGAGTCACATTTACTTAAGAGTTTCAAGACAAATATGTGTGTGCATCTGCATAGACACACACACACACACACACAAGGGGAGACAGTCACTAGCTCAGCTACACAGTCTACTGCGTGAGGCTCATACATGGCATCATGTGACAACCCTGGGCAAAGGCCTGGGATGGCAGATGGATGCCCCTGACTGCTAACATACTTACCACAACGCTCAGCCTGATCCCAATCCCTGCAGTGCCATCAACAAAGGGGCAGTGGGACAGAATCACAACAATGTCCTTTCAGACAACAGTTCGCTGCATCAGCACAACACAGTTTGTAGCACAACACACAAACCTCACTCGTCACTCGCCCACAGCCAAACTAGTAGGCACTACATTTCTCACCTAATGGTTCCCTGTGATTTAAATTCACCACTCTGATCATTAAAAATGAGTTTTAAAACTTGTGAAACAATGTTTCGTGTTCTATCATATTAATCTAAATGTCTTTTTGTTTTTTGACTATTGGTTGGACAAAACAAGACATTTGAATGTGTCAATTTGGGTTTTGGGAGATTTGAGAGACATTTTTTTTACAGTGTCTATTTGCACCTGGGTGAGAACAGTCACACGGCAGCTATTCGGCTATTTACACCCGGTAATAGTAGTAGTAGTAATATAAAGAGAGATAAAGTACATGCAAGGAGTAGGTTGTGGTGGTTGAATGCATCAAACTCAGGACTTTCACCCTGGAGAGTATTCGAGTCCCATGAGAAGCCTGTTTTTCACTTAGATTACTTATTATTTTCTGTTTTTTTAATTGATTATTTTCAGTTTTCAGTAGCGGTTTGGTTAGGTTTAGGCAATAAAACTACTTGGTTAGGTTTAGGAAAAATATACAAACCGTACATATACATATACAGTATCTAATGTGTGCGATAGTTAGGTGCAAATGGTATTGTTGGCTACTGACACCTGGGTACTAATAGCACTTACTACTTCCTGACATTTAATGGATAAAACAATTGATTATATCAAGACATAATCAACATATTAATAAATAATGAAAAGAATCGTTAGTTTCAGTAGTTGTGATGGACATTTTGCAAATACCGTAGTTTTCGACAGCTGCCACTATTTGTTACTGGAGAACCATATTTTACAGACAGACCCTTTAATTAGCCTCAAGGTTTTTTTTTAATGTTTATGTTATCAGGTTTCCTCTATCCGTCTCTCGGGGGATAGGGCTTTTTTAAAT
This sequence comes from Sebastiscus tertius, assembly GCA_916701665.1. Taxonomy (NCBI): domain Eukaryota; kingdom Metazoa; phylum Chordata; class Actinopteri; order Perciformes; family Sebastidae; genus Sebastiscus; species Sebastiscus tertius. The sequence continues at coordinate 105,159 of CAKAOH010020790.1, forward strand.
GCCTTTCATACAGCCTGCTCCACAGTATTTTGTTTATGCAACACTGACTGCCTAAATTGTTTTGGTCTGAGTCTAAATTCAGACGTCCAAGCTGTTTGTCACGGTAGTTGCCATGGTTTCATATCCCTCTGCAGTCACGTGGTATTTCTAAGCAACAACAACTAGACCTTGAGGCTGCTTAAATTGACCTGTTTCTACACGTAGGGCTACATTTCTAGGCAATGCTGACAACTTTTCAATGCCAGAGTGATTACCGCTTCAAACTTGGGAGGGTAAACGCTAACATTTTAATGTCAGAGGCACCGGATTCATGAAAACACATCACGATTAGTAGTGTGCAATGTGTCACAGTCTAACGTTTTGAGGAAAGAAAGCCCTACTTCTCAGACAAGTTTCTCCTCTCCAGAAATAGCAACAGTTAAAAATAAACTGTTTTGTTTCCCTCTTCTCGTTCCCTTGCACTTTTCTCCCCTTTCTGCTGCTGACGTGTACGTACCCTGTAAGTTGGACAGTGCGTATTCCAGCCCTTTCATGGCCTTCACCTGGTTGCTCTTGAACCGGGCCAATCCAAACTCCTGGGAAAAAGACAGAACAGGAAATGGCTTTACATGGGTGAGACATGTAAAAATAAAAACACTTTGCTAACAGTCCTCTCCTTTTCTCTGGGGATATCGAAGCAAGTCTGGCATCTTCCGCATCTACTAATAACAATTTTATGTTGACATATTTTTGGCACCGTTTTCATCTCTCCCCTCTTATCTCCCACTTCTTTATTTTGGCATTTGCACACAGGCTCCCATGCCTCTGATGCCCATACGATGACCTACAAATCAAGCAAAGGCCTTGAAAATAGGACTCTCTACTACACCGTCTAGAATAAAAAAAAAAATGTATTCACTTAAACTGAAGCATAAATATATATTTCTACACTACAGGATAGATAAAAGTAGATGATTGAAAATAAAAGTGTCCTTTGCTACTATCTTACTACTATTACACCTCTATACTGATGAATTCATATCTAACTTATGTAAATTGTAAAGAATATAATGTCTCTTTTCAAACAAAAAAAAACAGAATATGATGAAAATGTACATTACATTTAGAATAGTTTGACATGTTGATTTAAACATGGGTAATTACTAGGGGTGTAAATCACAAGTTTCCTTATAACACGATATTGTATTGATTCTTTGGACAACAATACGATATTTGCTGATATCACAAAGTCTGCCATGATACGATTTCGATCCGGTTCAATTCAGGGGCCTACGATCGATATGAGACAATATTATATTTCATATATATTTAACGCAATCGGATATATTTATGTTACCTCATAAAAAGAAACTAAAATGTGAAACTAAAAAAACTGACAGAAATTTAAATGAAAACAATCCATTATTTTTAATAAAAAGAATAAAATTAGACCTCCTGTTGTAAACTATAAAGTGCCACATTTCTCATGTTTCAGTGCAAATGTTTTTTTTAAATCAGTTAAGAATTTCAAAATAAAGGCGTATCTTAAAGATGACGATATGTATCGATGTTTTCACTTTGTGTCGATAATGTATTGGATTGGATTGATCATTGAATCGATATATCAATCCAGACCGATGTACCGTTACACCCCTAGTAATTACTCACTGCACAAAGAGGGTAAAAGTACCTGAATAGGTCTGGAGAAGCCGTAAACATTTGAGGAGATCCACGCCTCTCGTTTCAGCAGGGTGGTGGACGGCTGCTCTGCTGAGTCTTGGAAAATACAACGCTCTTCAACCGACTGACGTAGGGGAAGAGATAAGTGACAGCAAATAAGGTAAAGGTCAAAGTCACACAGTTCATGAGTTTGTAACAAATGTTTTGTTTTTTATGTACAGTTTCAACATTTCAGGGACTTAAGAGCTAATTTATAATGAAAACACACAAACATATACATACATATATATATATATATACACATATATATATATATATATACATACATACA
>CAKAOH010020792.1:0-20444 GCA_916701665.1 Sebastiscus tertius
TTACCAACCCACAAACTGTGAAACAAGACAACCCAGTCAGTGTTTTGTGGGCTGCCTAGATCAGAAAACATGTGGATCAACAGCTATTCAAGTTTGGCTCCCATTTCTATGTCACAGGCTCATTAAAATATACCGCCCACAGCTTGAGAGATACCTTTGCAAAGGTGCACCACTTGTAAGCCAATCAGAGCAGACTGGGCTTTTTTGCACATTAAAACATGTAAACATGTTCTAGTAGAAACCTGAAATGCAAGTTTGAACCTGGAAATGAGCATGATATGTCCCCTTTAATAACAATATGAACTGTGGTGCCTTTACAAATAAAGACTGACCATATCCTTCGGTTTCAGACATTTTCATACATTTTCATACAGGCACATTAAAGCTTTGAAAAAAAGTGACCCACCTCAGCTCGATGCTGCTGTCCCCCTCCACTTGCACTGTCCATTCACATCGGGCATTTGTTGGGTAACTCTCCATGGCTATGTGACCCTGAGCCCGCTGAATGACGCCTCCACATGCTACCCACAAGAGAACTGTAATTACTTTCACTTTAGCAAATAATTCACATTCTCATCGAATGTGTGTTTATCGCAATAGCACGGTACATTTATTTTTTTTGCTGTTGCAAGCAGGATCAGCAATGCGACACGCTGTGCAAGGGTACGAAAATCACGAGATGACAGGATCCAACCAGCCACTTTAATAACCATGATTAGAAACATCATGCTGGTAGTCACGCTGGCATGTGTGTTCTTCAAAAGGAATAAAAAAAAAGCAAAACAAGATGTTGAAAATTCTACAAATTGATTTCTGTCAGTCCTTGCTATACTGAAAGGGACCCCAGGGTGAGGGCTGAAATTAGGATTTGAGTTGGAATTTAATGGTTAAAAGGTTTTAGAATATTTTAGATTTCACAACCCTTTTTGTACACACCCCACAGCAAAGCAGTATTCAAATCAGGCAGCCTATTTCATTTGAATGCTTGGCCACTTCGGATCTATTCAAACTCTAAACAGGTTGTGTAGGACAACACAAGTTGCATAATGGCTCCATGCCTTCCCTTTTATATGTCAAACTGATAGTATAACAGAACGGCAAGTGGCAATTTCCCTCGGGCCATGAAAAAATAACAATAGAGAAATATCATGAGGGTGAATAACAGGAGCCGGCAAGCAGGTAAACTTTTTTTTGCTTTCTTCTCTAACAGCATCATGTTGCCGTGGGACATCTGATTTAACATATTTGGGTATGACAGCTGCTCTAGCACAATGCTGATAGTTATGTTTTCAATTCTTATCAATACCTGAATATTTTAGTGAACATGAACTACAACTAGATAATAACAGTTGATTTAGTTGGAGCTTGGCTGAAACCAAACAAAGAAGCGTTGTCGCCACCAAGTGTCCTCATGGTGTATTACAAATGTGGGTGCAGCAATCTGAAAACTGTGGAGCACAAAGTTGATTATGATTACAGCTCCAAATCCTGTGTTCCATCAATTAATGGTGTATTTCTTCATAGTCATAGATACTAAAGAGGTTTATTTGTAGGCAATAGATTTTGTGCCCTTAAAGCAACAGTGTGTAGCACTAAGTTTGGATTTAGACCGTTTTTGTATCAGAACACCAGAAACATTCAGGTCCTCAGCTAAATGATCAAAGCTAAAGTGTACTTTGGTGGAAATATGAATCTCAGACTGAAAGAAAAACATTCTTTAACCTAGAAGACATTTCTTGGGGTTCGTTTTTTTCGGATTTTTAAGAGCATTTTGATCTTTTGAGCTTGTATTGTCCAGTACATTGGCAATTTCTATTTGCAAATTAACAGTATTTGTTTTAACTTCTTAAAGGAACAGTGTGCAGCATTTAGGGAGATCTATTGGCAGCAATTGGAATATAATATTAATAAGTATGTTTTCTTTAGTTTATAATCACCTGAAGAGGTGAGATGGATGTAATCAAATGCAATATAATCCGAAAAGAAAATCAAGGATCCAGCCGAAGAGTTGTATAGGTGGTATTTAAGAACACATCAGCTATTTGCATAGTTGTGTAGTTATGAAATGTATGCTCCGTGTGTTACATGTTCTTTCATGTCTGCAATGAGATCCATAATATTCAGCCAATTCTGTGGCAAGATAAGACCTTACAGAAATACATGCATTAAAGCACTCTAACTCACTTTTACAGTCCCCTCCGCTCCAGCCTTGGCGACACTCCGTGCAATACTTTCCATCGACAAAGAAGTTGTCATTGGCTTTCCATGTTCCGTTGTGGCATGTTTTACAGTTCTCAAACAGGCTGCAGCCTGACGAGGACAAATGTAGGAAGAAGCTGAAGTATTTTATGTAGCAGATTCTTTTAGCAGATAAAGGAATGTCTATAAGCGACAGTGAGAGTGTACCTGGGTGAATGATGCAGGGGTCACACTGATTCAGAGCATTGCGGCAGCAGGGGACAGTGTAGCCGACCTTCGAGCCTTTTGAGGGACACCGACACTGGATCAGGTGGTACTCACAGCATGGGCGACACATCACGCTCCACTCAGAGCTCGGGCAGTTGTCCCCTGTCAGAGGGGTGGAACCAAAACAAAGGTTAATGGCATCAAATTTAAAGGACACATATCATACAAAAACTCACTGTTCAGTGCTTGTGCACATACATTTGGGTATCTGGGTTGTCTTATTTCACAGTTTGTGGGTTGGTAGGCACTCCAGTCAGTTTTTTGTGGGCTGCCTAGATCAGAAATCACGTGATTCAACTAGCCATTCAGATTTGGCTCCCCTTCCTACGTCACATGTAAGCTCGTTAGACTATGGTATATCGCCCCCCATCTGAGTATCACCATCCCCGGCTTGAGATCTACCTTTGCAAAGGTACAACATATTTTTATAGCAAGCCAATCAGAGCAGACTGGGCTTTTTCAGGAGGGGGGCTTAAAGAGACAGGCACTAAAACGTTTCAGACAGAGGGTGAATACAGGTATATATTTAGACAGACAGTATGAGAAAAAATAATGGTTTTTTTTAATATTAAAGCATGTAAACATATTCTAGAAAGATACAAGTATGAACTTGAAAATTAGCATTTGTCCTCTTTAATACGCAACTACTGAAACCTCTGACGTCTGATAGGCTATATTTTTTGGCTCTCAGGAGGTAGACAATATAAAATGTGAAAGATTACAGCAGAGGAGTTACATTTAGATATTTCTAAAAAAAATATGTACAACTGATTTAGCCCTACACATCATGTTTCTGTGTATGGTTATAGACATGTAGTGAACAGGGCAGAGGTAGGCTATCTGTCCTTTTAGCATATTTCCCTGTTATCTGATGATGCAAATCAGACTTTCTCGTACAGCACACGTACAACATTTCATGATGACGGGACAAACTGCCGAGCTGTGAAATCCATCTTGGCAGGTGATTTTGTGGCAGATGACGCTACCAAACTCAAGCTGATCTGTGTTTATGAACCAAATCTCAGACCTTGAGGGGAGACACTACAGGCAAAGACAGTGTTTTCATGCACTGGTCAATTTTGAGATTTTGGGCTATTTTGCTGTCTTGTATTTTATTACGCTTTGTCTATTTGTGTGAGCAGATTTCTCCTTAATTCACCAAAAATTGGCATTAGATAATGCCTCAGTTGTATATTTAAACATATGCAAATTAGTTTTTTACTCATACACTGAGACAAAAATCTTCACTTCCATAGCGCTTCCATACACCAAACTTCCCAGTTTCATTCCTATCTATATTCTGGAGGTTTTTACGGAGGGGTTTATTCATATATCATTCATAGCCTGATTTATAGAACATCTTATTTCTAAAAGCATGGCGAAAATGGATTTCAGGATTTATTTATTATTTATTTTGATTTATGGAGTGATATAAAGAGATATCCAACAATCCCTCACTAAAACCCTTTCACTCTAATGTCAACAAAATGAAAGAAGAATTTTGAACCTGGCTTTATCCAATGTTCAGATTTCTGTTCTGGAAATGTATGAATATTAGCAGATATTTAATAAGATAATGCATCATTAGCATATTTAAACACATTTTCAGAAAACTTATAACACAAAAAAAATAATTGTCTTAATGTAAGGAAATCAACTGGGGAAGTTTCATGGTATCTATGAGTTACATTTTTTACCCTATTGACCTGGAGTGCCATGTGAACTTTGACCCACAATGCTGTAGCATGTTGAGCATCTTGGGATGCAGAGACTGGTTGAAATACGTCCCAAAACCTCCACTGAAGATGCCGGCTTGTTTTGCCCAAACCCCATTTTGAATGAACACATTACTGAGCAGTGGAAAGGATGAAGCTCACAAGGGGCTACAGCCAATTGTCTCCTTCACAGGTTTAATTCTGCCACTCAATAGTTATGGATTTGTTTGCTAAATGAAATGCAAAAGCCTCCCAGATATTGAACCCTCACTAATATGTCCAATACCTACATTCATTGGTTAGGGAAAGGGCTGTATACAAGTTGTGTGTTCTTCTTATTTCAGTGAGGCACATAGAGTCCGTAGAATGACTCGTCTTAACAGCAAAAGTGACTCATCGTCATGAAATAACTTCACAGTTAGTCAGCAATTCAGTCAACAGGCTTATTTCTTGTTAAAAGTTAGCAACATTTTCACACAGAAGAGGCCATGGTAATCTAAAGACTTTCCAGTATTGTGTAGAGTAAGAGCAACATTCAATAAAATTGCAAGAAATGCCTTTTGCTTACCATGTGGCCAAGCTTTTACACAAAAACAGAGATTTAGGAGGAGGCAGTAGAGTTTAGGGTCCAGAAGAGTTGAAGCGGACACTTTCCCTGAGATGAAAGTGAGCATGTTGGCTGCCAAGCTGGCAGCAATAAACCTCCAAAGACGTCCCAAGAAAGAAGCTACAGATTTTCCTGTCTGCTCAAAACATGACGTCGTTATGGATGATGAATTCTCCCCATCTCAGCATAATGGATAGAGATCCGGCTTAACCCATTCCTTCCACGATGCTTTCATTTGTATTTGCTTTGAAATTGTCCAGCTCAGATCTCCAACTGTGTGTTTGCTCTCGTTGGGAGTCCAGAATGAGTGCTGCGTGCTGAATAGTAACAGGGGGAAAATACTTGTTGGCAGAGGAAGTGGAAAGTGCATTTGAGGGGAATAAAGACATGCTAATGAGAAAAACAGTGAAGAGTGATGAAGGAAGTCCAGAGGGGGGAAAAAATTCCATCTGTCAGTTGATTAGGAGATTTCGAGGAAAGAACAGAAGGGAATCTCTCTTTGGCTGCAAGTTAGACATTAAAATTATTTATTTTTTTTTTTCCCATGTGTCATGTGAAAAAATATGTATATTTGCAGGTGCATCAAGCCAAATGTGTTTACCGATGCTTCATCATACACCAGCTGTCATGCCGGACATGACAATTTCACAACGTCTTGGAAGACAGATAACAGATGTCCTCTCTATGAAAAGTTTATGATGTCAGGCTACATAGATTTGCCAGAGGCAATGAGGCTGACAGGACCGTCACAGCCCATTTCATGCCCAAGGTTGCTTTTCCATTACCTAAGCCTTTACCTAGGAGTTTCCATGCTTTCATATCTCCTCTCTCATCTTCTCCATTACAGCAGGTTGTGAGCAGACAGATTGAGGCTGATAATACATGACTTTAACTGTTGTTTGTTTCTAAAGACTTTTTCTTTACTTTTTGTGATATCTGATTATCATTATCTTTTCCGATATTACTAAACATGAGTGTGGATTGCAAAATGTGCAAGATGATTGAGAAACTCCGGATTTTTTTGCTTGCTAATTACTTTAAAAATATCCACAGCAAATGTGCTCTGATCTTTTTATGCCTCCACAAAGCCGTTGCCAGAGGCATTAGGTTTTCGGGTTGTCTGTGCACATTCGCGTGGACGCAATATCTTAGAAATATCTTGAAGGAATTTCTTCAAATTTGGCACAAATGTCCACTTGGACTCAGGGATGAACTGATAAGAATCTGGTGGTCAAAGGTCAAGGTCACTGTGACCTCACAAAACACATTTTTGGCCATAACTCAAGCATTCATATGCTAATTATGACAATTCCACAGAGATGACTAATAGACAACAAGACTCGGTCAAAACCGAGTATATGGCTGGACCGTGTACGGTCAGTCTGTGAATTTGTGGCTAAATTGTTATAAAAATAGTCAGTGATCATGTCTAAAATGTTAAATCCAGCAATGGCACATATCCACAGCCTCCGTCCTTTCCACGCTTCCCATTCATTGGCTATGTAAGCAGTCGGCAATGCATTCTGGTAGCGTGGCGGTGCGATTCGAGAGACAGGGCATCACATTAGTGGCTCCTCATTTGCATTAAGTTGAGGTCAAGGCTAGTTTATGCAAATCAGGGGCGTCTCACACGACTCGCCGTCTCTGGAAACTCCTGAGAAACTTTTAAACTAAGCATTGTTGATCCAAAATAATGACAGATTTAGCAACTGCATGGTTTATTTCTCACATAAAATGTTTCAGAAACACATTTCAGTTAACTATTTTTGTGATATTAGAAGAATATTTCCAAATGAAACCTATATTGATACTCTTTGCAATGAGGGTAAGTGTTCCTCCAATCACATGCCTAGTGCCTTGTGTCCTGTAGCAGCCCATCAAGCGTCCAATGCTGGGAAGTGAAGTGATCACTTGTGCAGGTGAATGGAAATTGCTGAAACCGCTAACCCTAACCCAAACCCAAATTTGGTGATGTTGAATTTTTCAGAAACTTCTAACTTTGAAGGATTAAGTGTTTATGATTTGAAAAATGTATCCTACCTCTTAAATAAATAAACCATATCGGATTATCTGGAAAAAGCTGAAAGCAGGGCTGTTATTATTAGCTCAGGAAAAGTTAATCCTTTGGAGATACATGGTTGTTACAGGACAGAGATGTGAATCTTGTGTCTCGTTGATGAGGCCTAAAGACTTTGAGCAATAACAAAAGACTTCTCTGTTAGACTTCTCTTTTAAAGCTTCATTCATAGATCTTTGACCACTAGAGGGCTGAAGATCTCAATAATAAGTTCATGGTGACATAGCCTTGACATATTACAACCTTAGATTGTTTATGGCAAATGTATTAGCAAAGAATAGCCTATTTACACAAATAGAAGACATGGAACAATAAAAAGTGCAATATTCACAAAAAAAAAATCTGGATGTTTGCTTGCTAGATGTTTGACTGTTGGCTGAAGCCTTCTTTATCTTTATCTGTATGCTGTTTGGTGCTTAGCAGCTAGTGTGAAAATCTGTCCAGCTTGATGGACTGTGAGAAAACATGCAGGATGAGTGGGGAGAATATGTGAAAATTACAGTGTCAAAGAAAATCAAAGCTGTAATTAGTGCAAACGGTGCTTGCACAATGTAAATACTTACAGTAGTTATTACCTGCACTTCAGTTGGAATTCATTTAGAAATAACTACCAATTGTGGATACCCAACTTCGACTAATAATATTTTGTTGCATAAGGGAAATGTTTCAGGTACATAGACCTCCAACAAGTCCTTTAATTGATCTAAAGAACTGGTGAACAGCTAAGGAGATAGACATTTTTTTTCTCAGGAGTTGGTGGAGACCAAAACAGAGCTAGAAGACAAGTGAATATTGGACTTGGATTCATCTGGTTGCCAGAAACTCGACTACCAACGAAAGCTAGTGTTGCTCCATATAAGCACCTGTTTGCTAACGTGTTAGTCATATCTACTTTATAAGATTAAACTGTATCAGGGTGGTGTTTACAGCTTGTTTAGCTGCCCTCAAGTGGCGCCAAAAATCAATGGATGCAGGTATAAGTTGTATTTAATCACGAGGATGAAAACGACACTAAGGCTACAGTCCAAATTGCATACTTTTTACTTTTAGTACATACTGCAGTTGCCCAGTGCGTACTGTTGCAGTATGCATACAATTGGCACATACGACTGCGTCATAACATTGTGCCTTCAACTTTGATCCTTATATATCAGCTGCGCAGAGCATTGTGGGTCAGAATAGACAGAAAAGCATGCTGACTTTCATACTGCAAAATATGACCAGATGTAGTAGGACATCCTGGTACTTTTGGCATACTGCATTTGACATATTATGTATTAGGACATACTAAATCTTTTTCTGGCATACTAAATAGTTTAGTAGTATGGGTATTGGAATGCACACCAAGATTAAACTACATGAAAAAATATATTCAACAGGGGTTTTCAGAAACATAAAGTATGCAACTGTGTTTCTACACAGAGCACGAAGATACTGTAGTCACGATTTTAAACTGAAAATGTGACAGTGGTAATTAACTGTTGCATCAACAAAGTGACAACCGCATTTCGACCACCACTTTGAGCTGACATGTATAAAGAAACATGACTGACTACTTATGCCACTTGCAGCCTTTGAACTGTCAATCATTATTGGAGATTTCGCCTCGTCCTGTCATGTTGAACCTGACCCAACCAGACATGAGAGAGAAGGATGAGGAGTGGGGGGGGTGTTATGTATTCCACATCATGACACAGTTATAAAACTTTCATTGGTGTCACAAGGCCACATTCACTGCTGAAATGAGTTCTTGACATCAGAGACCAGTGTCTTTTGGTACATGTAATTGCCCATGGTGCTCTGTCAGCTATTTTTAGCCCCCCCGTTGCTCAGAGAAATATTCCATTTGGGGCCCAGAGACTTTCATCCAACCAAGCTCCAACATCCACGAACCTTCCTCACCTCCATCCAGTGTTGACAATAACCGAGCAACCCACATTGGCAATAGTGACGCATAGAGGGGTTCATCTCACTGAAACACATCTTATCGATGGAGTCAGTTAATTGTAACATTGACACTGCAAGTCAAGGCATTGATTCCATATGACAACTTTAGCTACCTACTTGAAGCACCCGATTCGACTGTTATCAGGCCATTAAATAGGCGTTATCAGTCACTATAAGCACCATAGATATGGGTCATTAGGGGCCTACTACATCTACTACGTTGTAAAAGTGAAAGTGAAACTTAAAAGCAACACGTTCTAACACGTAAAACTGAATGAAATGTCACATTTTGAACACAAACGCAAAGGCTGCTATGGGTTTAGGCAACAGAACTACAACTTCTTTAGGTTTAGGCCAAAAACAGTTAGGTTTAGTCAACATATCTACTGTATATCACATGAGTAAAATGGCTCTTTGGATTGCAATACAAAAATCTGTATTACGTACAAAATATGCATAAAACTACTTATTTGACAAGAATGCCAAAATAGCCCACGTGTGAATATAAATAACCTCCAATTTCATTGTTTAACAGAGAACCCACAGTGTTCCTTATTATGAATAAGAAAACTTGAAAACAGTTGAATTGTACACCATCTTTAATTTTTCTTTCTTTTAAATAGGATCCTTGGCTGTGCTTTTGTTAAGTTCAAATGTTACAGCGATTCAAAGACATTTTAAAAAGCCGGTTTTGAAGACAGACAACGGCATATTCAGGCTGGTAAAGGCGTACCTGGTAAGTCACACCTTAAGTTAAGAGTGGATGACATGTGCAAACATACACATCTCAATGGTGCAATTGTAAATTGCTGTGACACGTAAAAGATACTGACACGTGTAAATGTACAAAAAAACACGTGAGTGACCTTTGAGTACATATTTCTGAAATGCAAATATATTTTCATAGACTGTATGCCATCGCCTGGGTTTACAATTGAAAATTTGACCAGCTCAGAAACAGTGTTTGCTGTAGCAAATGATATACAAGTTTATGACTGCAACAGTTTCAAATGCAGGAGGAGTGTTTTCTTTGGAGACAAAAGGCCTATTGTACGTCAGTCCCATTGACACAAGGGGTTTTCGATTACTTAGGTCAGGTTACCTAGGTTACCTAACTGCAGGATATTACAGATCCTCCTGCCTTGGCTTTGTTCACATTAGAAAGCAGATATGTTCTTAGCCAGAGGATAAAAATCTTAACATAGTGACACACATTTGTATGTTTCACATACAAATTTTAGAATCATAATTAAAAACAGGTGTAAAAAACTTACCATATCGCTATGACGCCAATACCCTCAATCTGAGTAAATATATCCTCCCTATGAATAAAAACATGATTTTTTTTCCTTCACTTTGGACCATAAAAGACACATTATTACATTTCTCAGTTCATTTAAAAATAATTGTAAAAAAGGCCCCGATGCATGTGAATAGCTTTAAATAAAATATATATACAAATTCTTTTAGGCCTCAAGTCAAACTGTAGAAAACCACACGACTATTAACCAAAATCACAGATTCCATGTGAGCATCACTTCAATCGGTCATAATCTAAATGTTACATTATTTCACATTCTCACACCACATAGATAAAAGCTGAAGGTTTCTCAGCCCAGTTACTACGGTTACACTCCCATGTCACCTTTCTCCCCTGGCAGCAGCTTCTCCTTGGCTGAGTCCTGAGGCTCTCTGTGGGGAGCCTTCTTCATTTCTAGACTCTTGACCCACGTGTAGGCTGACGAGCCACCGAGAACCAGCATGTTACTGGTCCACCACAGCAGGCTTTTAGTGTCAGAGTGGTACACCACCGCAATAACAGTCTGCGCACAGGCCTTCGCCGTCCCCGAGACGTTGTGCGTGAGCGGACTGGTAAACTTGATCTGGAGGCCTGTGACGTAGCCAATGGCGAAACCGAACACTCCTCCGAGCGTCATCATGCCCCAAAATCCGAGATCAGTGATTTGGCTGAAGCTGGCGAGACGGCCCAAATCTCCAAACGTGATAATGAGCGGGAGGAAGAGGACGCAGGCATTCACGTTGTTGTAGTAGGATAGTTTCCAGATGTTTCCGTCCACCGCTGGCATCACCTTCTTGGTGAAGATGGCATTCAGAGAGACACAAGCGCTGGCCAACACGCCGAAAAAGACGCCTGTCCAGGAAAGGGACCCGGTCATGCCTTCCTGGTCCACACCGAGCCAGAATCCACCTGAGAAGCATGGGCACATGCAGGACTGTGATATAACAATACATAATAAAGCATGTTTAACCACAGCTGCTGTCAGCTGAATTTCAGCACTGAAACATTTCAATATCTGTCTTATTAGTACTTCCAAAGTCATGCAAGTAAATAAATGTCATATTTCTCAGATTTATTCCCCACTTTTCAGCCAAAAATTTAAATTGGGGTTGCAAAAATGATCCTTTCCCAGGTTCCCAGCTTGCCCATTTTTTCTGATTCAATATATATATACACACTAGGGATGGAACGGTCCAGGTAAAAAATCTTTGGTTCGCTAGTCACAGTTCGGGACGTGTATGAATTGTTTGGTTCATTTGAAATAGGTTATGAGGCCGATTGTGTATTTTTTCATGTAGAGTTAGAAATCAAGGCCTATTGAAGGAGGCTGGGACACGGGCGGACATGGTTCATGAGGTATGAGGTTTAACACATGCGCAGTGTAATTGAAGTTGCGGTCGTGCGTTGCTATTGGCTCAAATTTCGGCGAGTGCAGACCAGGTTTTACTGTGCATGTGTTGATGAACCGTGACCCAGCCCCCTTCACGGATGAAGTGCAGAGTGCGGCTGTCAGTCGGTTTAGGAAATGGCGAGTGGACACGATAAAGTCCAGTTGGAGGATCCACCAGCATCGTTTCACTCTGCTGTATGGGAGCATTACGGATTTAGTGTTACCTATGAAAATTGAGGAAAAGAAGTGGTGGATAAAACGGCGACTGTGTGTGAGCACTGTGTTACACGTGAAGTTTATGCTAACGGCAACACTTCAGGTAGGAAAGAGCAACTCCTTCTCCCCGCAGCATTTAAACAGCCTCTACATGCAGACTCAGACAGGACAAAAAACACAGCTAAAGCATCGAGGAGGTTTAGAGTAAAAGCTATGCAGCCTTGTGCAGTCGTGGAGGATGCTGGAAGACAGCATATGATTAACGTAACGTTACTTGAGTCACGCTATACACAGTAATACCAGCAGCACAATCCCTGTAATGTGTTTTATATTTATTAATTATTTTTAAATAACAGTGGCACAGAAATCCAACCGTGTTCCTCCAAATACTGCACTTTTGAGTGGAAAAGCTAATCTTTCAATTAAGAGCTGATAATCAGGGAATTGAGACATATGTTATACCGTTCTTTTTTTTTTTTTTAGTATAGTTCTGGTTGAGCTTATTCTTCAATTTATGTCTAGTCTTTAGTCTATAATTACATCATATTTATATGAAAATAACAAAGCTGCATTTTTTGCTTGCACTAATGACTACAGAAGACCTATTCTTTCAATGAAGATTTGACAATGAAGAAGTGTTTATGTTCTTTATGTAAGCCATACTTTTGTTAAGGCAAACATTTGTTAACTTATTTTTGCCAAATAAATGAAAAGCATGTTGAAATCAGAACATGACCTCCTCCCTGTAACAGAAATGTACCAAACCGAAAACCGTGACCCCAAAACCGTGTTATGAACCGAACCGTTCCACCTCTACTACACACAGTATATAGTATTTCTGACAGTATCTTCTAAGTGCAGATTGTATTCTTAACCACTGACCTATTTCAGCAAATGTCAAGCATACTTTCAGATGCAAAAAGTAACTCTTTCTCTAGGCTATAACGTTACTAGTCAGTACTGCGTTACAAAGAAAGACAGAGTAAACCTACCTAGTATGATCCCGCAGCACAGGATGGCTCTCATGGATGTGGTCTGCTTTAGGATCACGTAGGAGAGCAGCACGTTGAACACGGTGCTGAGTGACCGGCCCACCGTGTAGAAAGCCACTCCAACGTACTTCAGACACAGGTTGTTGAAGGTGATCATGCCGATGAAGACGATGGACAGCGGCAGCACCTCCCGGGACGTCTTCAGGTCGAACCGGACCGAGGGGAAGTCGATGAGTCCCGGACAGAGTCTGGACAGCAGCTGCATCAGCCAGCAAAGTCCCACCGTCACCACGCACTGGTAGAAGGTGACGAACAGCGGCGCGTCCAGGTCTCTGTTGTCCAGCAGGTAGTTGTTGAGGAACACCATCGTTATGGAGACGAACCAGTAGAGAGCGACCACGGATCCGATCCTCACCGCCCGGAGGATGAAGGTCTCCTCCTGTCCGTCCTGATCCATGGTCTCAGAGCCGGATAGAGCCATCCTCAAGATGCTGGAGCGCTTCAGCTGAGCTCTGTTCATGATTAGAGAGAGGAGGTTCAAACCTGCAGCATTTACATGAGCTAACATGTAGCTACACAACCTCTGCTAACTCCATACAACCATGGATACAACCATGACGACTGACTTCCGCAAACAGCAGGAACAAGACGACTTCCGGTCTGTTTTTTCAGAATAAAAGATCATATCGCGTACACGTGTGTGCACTTGATCGGGATGGTGCCACCATACTTTTATTCGGTGCCTTTCTAAAGGCTCTGTGGATGCTTTTTTTTTTGTTTTTAAATATTTGTCTCCATAAAAATGTTATCAATAAGACTTTTAAAATATATTTTGTTTTAAATACATTTTGAATGCTTCACAAAACGGGAGATCTGTCTTAGTGTGAATAATATTTTGCCACTAGAAGATATTTATTATATCAGTAGTATTTGTGGTCATAGCTTAACCATATCATGTGATATGCTACTTCAGTTCACTTTAAGAATAAATATTATTAGGACCTCTACAGAAACTTGCAGATGACCATTTATTATCCAGGGATTCACATTATAGACACGACCTCTGACCGTCCCTGTAACAATTTGACCACAATTTAGCACATTGTCCACATGGTCCAGGATGGTACACGTACACGTGTGTGCACATGATCGGGATGGTACCACCTCCGCCTCATTTTGAGCCAGGAACCCCCCCCCGCCCAAAAAAAAAACATTATTATACTTTATTTAAACCAGTTCTTTTGGATAAGACTCTTTATTTGCTCATACTGGCCCATTCTACAGTCCAGTATCTACACAGTATTTGTCTTTAGATGCCTTGTCTTCCAATTGTTTTGATTTCATTTCAGATACTGACCTTTAATATATATCTTTGTGATTACATGAATATATTGATGGTGTAGTAGAATAATCCAAACCCCTGCAATAAGGGTGAAGTTTATGAAATTTAACATGTTACCCCAACAAAAAAACATTCTCTGTAAAAAATTGTATTCTCATTGACTGACCTTCAACATTAGGGTTTTATTTTAAAGAAGGGAAGAAGATGTATGTAGATGAGAATATCATATGCATTATGGGCATAATTTAAGTTGTATTTAATTCAATATAAAACTCCTAAAAGTCAAAGAAATAATGAAATGCACATCTAGATGTGAATGTCATGCACCATTTCATGCTGTCACATGCTGCACCAGAGACAATAAAACACTGGACTTATTGTATGCCAACGCCAAGGGAGGCGTACACCTCATCAACCCTCCCTCCCCTGGGAATAAAATATTCATCTCCACAAATCTAAGCCCAGCTAAAACCAGATTTTCACAAATAAAAACAGGACACACATTTCAATATAATGTCATCATTATTGTGACAATAATTATCAGCAATACTTTTTTTTTTTTTTCCACTATGCGGGTGTTGTTGAGGTCAAATACAACAACCATAATTAGTTTTTAAATTCCTCACTTTTAACTTGAAGTAGACTCTCCAGCCGGAAGTCTCCTTGAGCGCAACTAACCACTTTTTTTTTTTTTAATTTAAAGAGATAGCGTCCTTAAATAAATATATTCCAAGATTATCCATATTATTCCCGATTCTTTCAAAAACAATGTTCGAGCTCTCATTAGTTAAACTAGCTCACTCATCTAGATGTTTCAACCTGCAGCAGACCTTGCATTTCTTCCTTCCTTTTAATCTAGCAACTAATCTATTTTTAGTTCTTATATCACCTGCCAAAAAAATATTTTGGCCTACAACAAGACATTTTGGTTTCTTGATTGGGTAAAGGATGCATTTTTAAAAAAGGTTTTCATACCTTAAATTGTAGGAGATTGCTCTTTGATGAGTCCATGGAGAAATAAGACTATCAGGAAGTGTCTTGTCTGTTTTAGGTTTTGCACCCCTCCCAGTGCTCTTTATACATCCATGGCACTAACCCCTCCCACTAGGCACCAGCACAGGTGGCTTTTGCACAGCCCTGCATTTCCTGGTATGCACAATATGCCCTGTCAGAGGACAGTGTATGGTACAAACCATAGAGGGATATTATAATACAATATATCAATCATACAATACAATAGCCCTATGGGTTTGGCTCGTTTATCTTTTGTAAGTTTCAGGTTATAAATCTGTCAGGAGGGGGAAGGTCTAGCCTACCTGAGGAATTCAGACTGCACTCTAGCTTAATAAAGATAGGAACATGTTCTAAACCTTTCTTTGTTCAAAACTTAAGCCGGAAAATCCAGAAACTCAATAAGAAAACTCACAGGTAGCCAAAGTAAAGCAAAGAAAGCAAGAGGGATGCCATGTCTTACCTATGCGCCTTACACCGAACAGTAGCCTAGATGTTTGAATAGTAACCTAGGTTACTGTTCAAACTTCTATTCTGTGAGTTTCTTACTGAAGACATTTGTAAATAGTCAGTGCTTGAATGGGAGTGTGGTTATGCCAGTTTTTCAGGTCCTGGAAGACCTGGCAATGACATAGTTTTCACAATTAAAACAGGTTTTTCCTGCATAGAGAATTGTGGGACAGCAGCCTCCCATCAAATTTCACCCTGCCCTCAGCCCTCGACAAAACTCTGACGGCTGTTTTCCTGGAAAACACTATTGTCTAAGAAGTGTTGCGCTTGGTAGATTTCTGTCATTTATCTGCAATTGTGGCATTACGCAAATATGTGGTGGCGCTGTATAGTTATCAGCATTGTGACCGAAAAGGCACTGCCAAAATTCGCAAAGAGGAAGAAAAGAGCATCTGTTTTTGGCTGACATCTGTAGAGTGTGATATTAAATAACATTACAAATAAAATACTTGCTCTGAGAACATGACTGCCACTAAACAGGCCTACTGATAATGGCAAATAATTTAAATTAAGAAGTAAAATAATCAAAATAAAGTATAAAGGCTAGAAAAGGATAGGCTGTCTTATTGTAGTGTATTGAGTGTGTGTGAGAGGAGCCTACTTAAAAGGTGCTATTGATAACATTCAGTTACTAGCAGTCGCATTCTCCCTCCCCCGTTCCTTTGCATTTACTTCACAACAAGTCGCTGCCAGGCACTTGACTGTCAATCTCAGCCATTTATCTGTTTTTTTCCACACTAACTGACGACCCATAGATACCACATGATACCAACGTTGTTATACTATTGGCTCACAAGCCTTGTTAGAAGTGAGGATCTTCCACAGAGATAAACAAAGCATTCATTTTGGACTTGCCATTTTTTTTTAAATGATAAATTCACAATCATTATTTTTTTTCAGGAAAAGCCATACTTTTATTTGGCGCCTTTCTAAAGGCTGTGTGGATATTTTTGTTTGTTTGTTTGTTTGTTTTACATACTTTCTCCATAAAAATGTTATCAATAAGACCTTTAAAATACATTTTGTTTTAAATTAATTTTGAATGCTTAAAAAAACGGGAGATCTGTCTTTGCTTAAATAATATTTTGCCACTAGAAGATATTTATTATATCAGCAGTATTTGTGGTCATATTCTCAGACTCAAACATAGCTTAACCATGTCATGTGATATGCTACAGTTCACTTTAAGAACAAATATTACTGGGACCTCTACAGAAACTGGCAGATGAGCATTTATTATCCAGGGATTCACATTATAGACACAACCACAGACTATCCCTGTAACAATTTGACCACAACTTCACATTGTCCACACCGTCCAGGACGGTACACGTACACATGTGTGCACATGATTGGGATGGTGCCACCTCCGCCACATTTTGAGCCAGGAAAAAAAAAAAAAAAAACATTATTATACTTTATTTAAACCAGTTCTTTTGGATAAGACTCTTTATTTGCTCATACTGGCCCATTTTACAGTCAAGTATCTACACAGTCTTTGTCTTTAGATGCCTTGTCTTCCAGTTGTTTTGATTTCATTTCAGATACTGACCTTTAATATATATCTTTGTGATTACATGGATATATTGATGGTGTAGTAGAATAATCCAAACCCCTGCAATAAGGGTGAAGTTTATGAAATTTAACATGTTACCCCAACAAAAAAACATTCTCTGTAAAAAATAGTATTCTCATTGACTGACCTTCAACGTTAGGATTTTATTTTAAAGAAGGGAAGAAGATGTATGTAGATGAGAATATCATATGCATTATGGGCATTATTAAAGTTGTATTTAATTCAATATAAAACTCCTAAAAGTCAAACAAATAATGAAATGCATATCTAGATGTGCATTTCATGCTGCACCATTTCATGCTGTCACATGCTGCATCAGAGACAGTAAAACACTGGACTTATTTTATGCCAAGGAGGCATACACCTCATCAACCCTCCCTCCTCTGGGGAAATCTGACCACAACCTGGTTCATCTCCTGCCTGTGTACACGCCTCTTGTACACAGACAACCAGCTGTCTCCCGCACAGTAAAGAGATGGTCCAACGAGGCTGATGAGGCCCTGAAGGACTGTTTTTGACACAACTGTGTGGGGGGGAACTCTGTGACTCTCATGGGGAGGACATAGATGGTCTCACTGACTGCATCACAGACTACATCAACTTTTGTGTGGAAAACACCGTACCCACCAGGACTGTAAGGTGTTTTTCCAACAATAATCCCTGGATTAATCCTGATATAAAGGCTCTCCTTAAGGACAAGAAGAGGGCCTTTAAGTCAGGAAATAAGGAGGAGGTGAAGGCTGTGCAGAAGGAGCTGAGGAGGAAGATCAGGGAGGGGAAAAACAGCAACAGGAGAAAGACGGAGGAACAGCTGCAGCAGAACGACATCAGCGGAGACTGGAGAGGCCTGAAAACAATCTCTGGCCACAAGGAACCCGACTCCCAGGCTGTGATGGACAAAACGTGGGTGAATAACCTGAATTGACCTCCGTTTCAACAACACTCACCTCACAGCCACTCCCCATTGCTTGTCCGACCAGCCCAACCCCCCCATCCACACCCACACCCTCCAATACGCAGCCCCCCTGCTCCAACCTGTCCCTAACAACACTCCAGGTGAGGAATCAGCTCAGGAAGTTGAAGGAGAGGAAGGCTGCGGGTCCTGACGGCATCAGCTCCAGGCTCCTGAAGTCCTGCGCAGACCAGCTGCGAGGGATTGTTGAACACATGTTCAACCTGAGTGTGAGGCTGGGGAGGATGCCACAGCTGTGGAAGACCTCCTGTGTGGTACCAGTGACCAAGACTCCGCAACCCAAAGGACCTCAGCAGCTACAGGCCGGTGGCACTAACATCCCACCTGATGAATACCCTGGAGCGGCTGGTCCTTGCTCATCTCCACCCCCCTAGTGAGCTCATCGATGGACCCCACTACAGTTTGCCTACCGACCTGGCATCAGGGTGGACGCTGCCGTCATCTTCCTCCAACACCGAGCTCTCTCTCACCTGGAGAAGCCTGGGAGCACTGTAAGAATTATGTTCTTTGATTTCTCCAGTGCTTTCAACACCATACAGCCTGCACTTCTGGGGGACAAGCTGGCGATCACAGGAGTGGACCTTCACCTCACATCCTGGATACTGGACTACCTCACAAACCGTCCACAGTATGTGAGGATACAGGACTGTGTGTCTGACATGGTAGTCTGCAGTACGGGGGCCCCGCAGGGAACGGTCCTGGCTCCGTTCCTCTTCACCCTTCTACACTGCAGACTTCTCACACAACTCACCAACCTGTCACCTGTAGAAGTTCTCTGATGACTGCAATCGTCGGCCTCATCACAGATGGGGACGACAGGGAGTACCGACGACTGACTCAGGACTTTGTGGACTGGTACCAGCGGAACCGTCTCCAGCTCAACGCGGGGAAAACAAACCTGCTCAGGAGATTGAGGTCTTTTGGAGTGCAGGGGGGCACTCCTGAAGACCTTCTATGACACTGTGGTGGCATCAGCCATTTTTTTATGGCGTGGTCTGCTGGCACAGCAGTATCTCGGCTGTGGACAGGAAAAGACTCGACAGAGTGATCAGGAAGGCCAACTCTGTCCTGGGATGCCCCCTCGACACAGTGGAGGTTGTGGGAGAGGGGAGGATGACGGCTAAGCTGTCATCCATAATGAGGAACGACTGCCACCCCCATGCAGGACACCATCTCAGCACTGGAGAGCTCCTTCAGCGACAGGCTGCTCCACCCGAAGTGTGTGAAGGAGCGCTATTGCAAGTCCTTCCTTCCTGCAGCTGTCAGACTCCACAACCAGCACTGCTCCCAGTAGACCACCTACACACCAAAAACTGACAATAACTGCACTATACTGTACACCGACTGTAAATACTACTCAAAATGTAATTCCAATCACTGTGCAATGTTTATTTTCAATACTGTATATGTTGTTCCAATTTTTAATATTCCTTCTATTTAAATTGCTTATATTGTAAGTGCATGTCTACTTTTGTTTTGCTTTTTGCACTGTGTTGTATCTGATTTTTGTTTTTACTGCTGCTTCTTGTTTCTGCACTATCCCCTTTGCTGCTGTACACTACAATGTTCCCCACTGTGGGACTAATAAAGGAATATCTTATCTTAGACGTAAACCACAACAACATAAAAAAACTTTTTTTTCCTTGTTGTCGTTTTTACTATATGAATTAGTATTATTCTTTTCCTTTTCAATATTGATATGATGTGCAGCAGCAGCAGGAATTCACAGTTCACATATTTTACTGCTGTAGTAAAGTCTCAAGACAGTAGATGGCAGCAGATAATCAATGTTGATTATGTGGCTGGCTGCAGGTTTATGAACTCAGACACCCAACTCATGAAACGACATATTGTAGTTGCATAGTGTTGATCAATCATAATCATTTTTAGTAGTAAATGAAACAATACATAGTGGGAATATGTATCTTCAACAAGCAAATAAACACCACAACAACATCAGTTACCTGTATAACATAAGGTTGTTTTTTATTATTTCATACACCAATCTTTTCTCATTTAGACCACTGGATTGCCCTTTTCACTTGCCTCAGAAAAGCAGCACTTAATCACCTACAACGCGGTCAAAATGCCTTTAGTTAAATCTAATCCGTAGTCTTTAATACCATTCCTTAGATCTGTTCAATCACTCCTATTTCTGAAGCTTCCAATATGTGCGCTTTTGCATTGTTGTTTTTATTTGGTAGTGAAGACAGACAGGAAATGTGTTGAGAGATGTGTGCGACATGCAATAAAAGAACCAGGGATGTTGTGATTAATGGCGTTTTATAGGTAATCCCAGAGGACACCCAAGAACATTTAGAA
>CAKAOH010020793.1:0-25776 GCA_916701665.1 Sebastiscus tertius
AATTATAGCCGATAAATCAAAGGCAAATTGCTTATGTTGAATATGTTGACAAATCTGATTTGGCTTGTTTTTTTGTTTTTTGTTTGTTTTGCTGTGTTAACATTAGGGATGTAAGTTAGATTTGGTTAGGTCAGTGCTATATGGAATATTAAATCATGCACCTCAGGTGTGCATAATAAACTACAGGTTCTGAACTTCTTTTTAAAATACAAAAATGGGAAATTATTGGTTATCTTATTGGGCATGAGAAGCAGGTAATTATCTGTAATCGGTATTGGCTGAAAAAAGTCCATGTCGTGCATCCCTAATTAAAATGCCTTGTTCAGGACATAATTAGTTTGGTGTTTGTACGTGAGAGAAATCGAGATCAAGACAGAGATTTCAACAGAGATATTGAGAGTCACGCTTATTTGTAATGCCCCTTTCATGCTCAGTGACTTTCCACCAGTAGCCCCAGGACAGGAATTGACTGACAACTGAAAACAAGACTAATGCTTTGTTGCATTTTAAAATAACACTCAACTGCTGTGCTGTTTTGGTGCTTGCTGCAGTAAAACAACCCACAGACTTCCATGAATAAAACTAGATTGGCCATTATTGGATCCTGTTGAGTAATTATGTTGTCATTTGCTGTAGAGTAAACTCTCTCGTGCTCTCATTCTGAATCTATCGGGGCATTATGTGGGAGGAAGTCACTTATTGGACTTTGCATGCAGCGTTTCGAGAGCACCCCTGCCAGCGTTTGAGCAAAATGAGCCTACTCCCTGTACAGCTATTCATCATGTGAAATGTTGGAAGTACCCCCCAGATAGCGTTTAGGATGAAAGCTCATCCCTTCTCTGATTCAAAACAGTTTATCTGTGTTATACTGTTTGACTAGGGGTCTAACGGTACACAAAATTCACGGTTCGGTATGTACCTCGGTTTTGGGTTCGGCGCATTTTCGATACAATATCGAAAACAAAGAAAATACAGAAAATAACTTTATTTTTTCATTTATTTTGAAAACTATAAACATTCAACAACTGCTCATTGGCCATGATTTTTGCTTTAACAGTTAAGGCTAGGGATGCACCGATGCTGATAACGGATCGGATATCGGGCCGATACTGATTCAAACAGCTGGATCAGGTTATCGGTGACAATGGGGCCGATCTATTCAATTCGATTCTATGTTTGTATACTATATACATTATATACTGGAATTTTAATTCCTGTTTAAGTTTTGACCAATTGCATTAAAAAAGGTTTACACTTGAACTGTAATTTCAGTTAATTTTGAAGATGTTTTTACCAAGTTGCCAACATTTAATATTTTAATACAATTCAGTAAATTTATATCCATTTATTAATTTGTTACATTTTGTTTTACAAAGTTACGAAAGCAATGGTCAGTCAAGCCTGATGTTTCTTTACACATAAAATAATGATTCCAGTCACTTCCACACAGTGAGGCATACAGCTTATTAAATAAACACTGGTATCGAATCAGTACTTGGTATAGGCTGATACCCAAAGCACAGGTATCGCTTTTAGGTATCAGGACTGAAAAAGTTGGATCGGTGCATCCCTAATCAAGGCACTCAAATACTGGCATATTGTCAATAAAAAGAATAAATAACAAAACTAAATAACAGAAATGTCTGTAATGTAATGTAAATGTAACCCATTTCCCCTCAGGGATCAATAAAGTATTTCTGATTCTATAATGCTCCATCAAAAAACTCTGACCTATTGATAATTCCTGAACTGGGAAGGCACAACAGACTGACTAAAAAGCACACGTGAAGGCACATTGTAGCGGGGCTCAAAACACTTTGACCATATGCTTTAATTCTCTATTGTTTACGATCAGGTGTGGTTGCATATACGCATCGACAAACACTCTAATAGCATTGGTTATCACTCTGGAACGGTGTAAATCTGCAGTGGGGGGCAGCCTGAACGCTGTGGGGACAAGGACTCGACATCCACTCTGTTTTTATTTCGTTCCACAAATCAAACCGTTCGGGTGATGCCGTCATTAAATTAAATGTTTGAAATGTATCCACAGATATACCCGACTTCAGTTTAACAATATCAGCATACAGTTTGACACAAATCGTTGCCCATTGAGCTTGATTAACCTGGCAAACTAATATTACAGCGCTGCTACGGCTGATAGAGAACAAGTGGTGCGCTGCCTGTGAGTTTCAGTTCCGCGTGTGATAGACATAAATAGCTGTTTGGGTCACAGAGCGTACCAAAAGGATGTCGTTTACCGAACCAAACGTCTTGTACCGAATGGCTCAATACGAATACACGTACAGTTACACCCCTGCGTTTGACTGGATGATATGAGCACATTGGCTCGGTTCATTTAGACCTTCAGAATGGAAAAGCAGCATTGTGCTACTCAAGAGTTACTTGGAGATAGCATAGCTGTCATCTTGTAATCAGGCGGTAAATCTGCGGGCATAAAACAGTGTAACAGAAGCCATGTCAATCTCTGTTGTATCATTGTTGGCTCAGTAAAAAGAGATAAAATTCTTCTATCCTGCCTGCCTGTTGAAGAAATATTATTTGTTCCATCTGCTTCGACATGGCTCTACAGAGTGATTGATAGACGTGGGAATTGTACAAGACATGAAGGCATCTCAGCTAAAGAGGACTTGATGTTTAGACAGATGAAGTCTTGTGTTGCATTTATTCAAGAAAAGATATTATCAGGAACATTGCGGAGGAGGGATACAATAAAACAGAGTGTCTTGTATAAACTGGTTTAGAGCCCATTTTGTATTTGAATGTATTCTTAAAATCAATGGCTGTTAATCTTCCTATGTCCAGGTGATGCAACACCCGACAGACGGAGGACAGATTCTGGGTCTCCATAGCAACGTGAAAGAGGCGCCAGTGCGTGTGGCGGAGATCAGCGTGTACTCTCTGTCCAGCCAGCCCATCGACCACGAGGACGGTAGCGGCCAGGCTGGCCGCAAGACCAAAACCTCAGGTGAGCACGTCCACCTCCCGCCCCCCCTACGTGCGTCTGTTAGACAGGCCTGTACCAACGCTGCCCGGTCAAATCCTGACTGTAATTTCAGCCTCCACTCTGTAGCCAGCCCTCCCTGCCAAGGCCTCCCTCTTCCCTCCTTCCACATGGCTCCTATTTCCCGACCGAGCACAGAATAAACTCCATTAATCCCGACCTATGGCCAGTGATATGTTATTCTCTTCAGCTATGGTTGTAATGTTGATTTGAGAGTTGAACAGATTTAGGGCCTATTACCTTACACTGCTCTAATTCTGGACGGGAAGAAATACCGGGCCCTGCTCGGACAACACGCCTCCATCCTGCTGATGCTGATCCCTCGCTGTTCTGGATGTTATTAAGGAGGCCGCTCAAACATAACAGATGAGCTCATGCACCAAGTATTATACTAGTGTCACTCCGAGGGAAGGAAAGATGTTTATCTTTTGCCTTTCTCTTCTGCAGTGATCCTTAATAACATCCATCCCATCTAAGAGCATAGAACAGGATGTCTCACAGGCAAAAAAGAAGTTAAGAAAAAAAAGATCCTCCATCGTCTCATCTGTCCTCAGCTGTCACACACGCAGTAAAATCTGCCTTTTTAGGAATTTAGCTCTTCAAACCAATAAAATCTGACATTAAACAATTGTAAATCTTCAACCACTGAAATGCCATTAAAACTTAATCAGAATGTGAGACAGGGATCACAAAAAAAAGAGCTCCACAATCTAATTTACATATAACAAGACTTTCATTACATTTCAGCAAGCACATTCAGCATTTAATTGTGTGCGCAGAAAATGTTTTTGCATTACCCCAGTTTCTGTTCATTATTCTTGCCGAGTAGTCAAAGCAATTCATTACTGATGAACTCTGTAGAGTAGGACAGGAAATGAAGCAACTTTATCCACGCCAGATGGAAAATGGTCTTTGGGGCTCAAACTGATTTGTGGAAAGAAAAAAAAAACAATACACTGAAGAGAATTATACTGTTTTTATGTTTAACACTGTTTGCATTCAAATAGCAGTATAAGAACAATGTTTCTTATTGAGTTCAGGAGGCTTGTTTTCCTGTAGTCTATCTTTATTCTGAAAGACAATTTCAGCAGAGCGCTAATGAGGCAGTGACCTTGGAATTCATTCATTCGCCACGTAAACCCCATTTCTCTCAGCCCAAGTTTTAAAAAGCTGTGTCTGTGGGAAACCTGCAAATTTTAATCTGTATATATGTAATACTTCCCAATATAATGTGTCCCTGTATTTGATGTTTTTTTTCTGTGCTTGCCTACCTCCAGACCGCTCCCCAGACATGGATAACTATTCCGAGGAGGACGATGACAGCTACTCGTCCGAGCAGGAAGCCAGCGATGACGCAGTTCATGGCCAGGTCAGTGCCAGAAAATGCTACGGTGTAACCTAATCTGCAGCACCTGGCGAAATTAAATACATATAAGAAAGTCAATGAATAAATTCTCAGTATGACTCGACGATACTTGTCGTACTGAACATGCTGTTGCATAGTACACTAGTAATGTTATATAAGGAAAAAGCAGTTGTCTTTTCAGAGTTTTTGGTTTGTATAATAAGGAATTGTCTACATTTAGCTTAAAGGAATACTTATTTCACCCTCAAAATGATCATTTGTTTATCAATTACTCACCCTGTGTTACCTTGAATTTGTGAAGAAAACGTTTTTCTCGTGTGCCTCCACGGTGAACGAAGAATCAAAAACTGAGAAAAGTCTTGATGAATTGAAGTAAAAGGGGGGGTCAGGGTTAACAACCTCAAAATTATATCAAAACATCTGTTTACAAACTCTCACACAACTCGTGCAGTATAATCCAAGTCTCATTTATTCAGTCGTATGCTCACTACTTCTCAAACATATGCATCTTTGCTGAAACCTTAATATTTTAAACACTTGCACGGACAAGTAGCGCGCCTGCTCAAGTGTGAGTCTGTTTATGCGGAAGTGTTTTACATAGTGAGGTTTTAGCGAAGATGCATGTGTTTGGGAAGTACTGAGCATACGACTGGATAAATGAGACGGGGTGAATAATTGATATACAAATGGTCTTTTGTGGGTGAGTTAGGTAGTAATGTAGGGGCACTATTATGTTGAGATTTCACATATTTCATCCATCCTCTCTGTATTTCAGGATCTTTATGATGAAGACGACGAGGTGAGGAAGCCCAAGAAAGCCCGGAGGAAAATGATCCGAACCACCTCCATGACCAGGGTCAGTTTTCCACCACATGGAGTTTTATGCTTGCCAATCATTGACTATGAGAATAACTCAAGACCTGGTGTTTGCTGTCGTACAAGCTTTTAAAGGAAAAGCACACACTGTGATCCATTTGTCCAAGCCATTAGGACGATGTGGATGAGCACGTAAATGAACACTGTGGGTTCACTGGACTGATCATAATGGTCTTTACATAGAGTGGCGGTGAATGAGTAATCCAGTGGACAGCTACTGGGAGAACTCATAAGCCCGAGCCCAGCTGTCATCCGTATTTAATGATGACAGTTATTCCCTTTTCAGGGGGGTCTTTTTCTCATAATTGCATGTTTTTTTTATCTGTTACAGCAACCTAACTTCAAGCAGAAGTTTGTGGCCTTGCTGAAGAGGTTCAAGGTAACAGATGAGGTGAGTGTGAAAAGAATAATTGCCCTTTTTTTTTTGATTGACACCCTGGAGAAGATGTTCAATGTCAAATCAAATGATGCGGGGAATTTTAGAGGGGTACAGCATCCCTCTCAGTGCACACACCTGGGATTTCTCAGTCCTTCTGTTATGAAGCTTTTAGTAAGTCAGCTGTGAAACATATCAGTTATTAAACTGGCCTCGGGGCAGGAGAAAACAATCTCAGTATTGACTGTCTGAACAGCATATTGCTGCGTGTAATGTGCTCCTGACTGGAGAAGAATCGCCTGTGAGGAAATCAACACCACAACAACAACAGAGGTACAAGCATCATTACGGTGCTAGGCTGTATTACCTCTGTGCTCATGGATGTATGATTCATGCATTTCCATTAGCGGCGATCCGTATACGGAATCCATTAACAACCTTATTCTCCACCACTTAATCTAGTGATAAATGTCAGCTCGTATGCTTGTCCTGTTTAGGTTTGCTTTTCTTCTCTCAAGTCCTTTTCGAATAAATGTTTCCGCGGATTCTACATAATGGCTTGTAATCAGGTCATCAGCAGGAAGTCGACCATTTGTGTGCAACAACCCCTAGATGTCCATTAGAACATAATCTGTGTTAGGTCATTATAATGATAATAATTCCTATTGAACTGTGAAATCTATTGGAATAATTAAGATATCCATTGCCTCGTTTCTCCTCTTCTACTTTCTGACGTCAAAAACACTCCATAGATTACAATAAGAAAAGATGTATAAAAGATTAAAAGATAAAAGATTAAGTCTATTTTTAACTATAAAGGTTTTCTAACGGGATGAGGATTTGCTCTGCCTTTTCACTCATCCCTTTAGGTTTATATGTACCTTAAAAAAGGGGACTAAGGCACTTGTGTGAGTGATTTAACCTAGTGATGCTTACAAGAGCCTCTAGGCTATCTGAGTTGTGTTTTGCTGGATGCTTCTGGAAGCTCCAGGTGGCCCGATGATCTTTTATCACGTCCCCTGTCTCTAATCCCTTCCTTGTGGCCGGGCAGTGTGCAGGGCTACAGCTCTATAAATACATAGCCGGGAAGAGGAGAGGGGACAGACTGTGTTTATCTGCTCCCTGCCAGCTTCTGCACTTATGGAGTGGCATTAATCACCTGATTAGTCCACAAGCCTGTCTGTGCACAGTTCCTATGATATACATCCCCACTGTGCAGCTGGCAGATCAAGGCTCAGCACCTTAGCTCTCCTCTAGCACTCACTTACCTTTTAATTGGCCTGCTTAGGACCAAGGCAGGGGTGTATTTATAGCATAGATTTTCTCATTTTACAGCCTTCAGTGTTCTCCTTCATTCTTTAAGCTCCATTAGCCCAGCTGTGAAAGTGATTAGTTAATGCACAGCACCAGTCACTCCCTACACTTATTTACTCAATGGCCATGTTTACAAATCCCTGATTACAGCGTACTGATGTGTTGATGATGTGTCTATGTTGTGCGGCAGGTCCTGGACTCTGACCCAGTTGACCAGACCCAGGAAGTGGAGGAGGATCTGGACTTACTCTACGACAGTCTGGAGGTGTACAACCAGAGTGACAGTGGGCCAGAGATGGAGGACAACGAGAGCGTCCTGAGCACGCCCAAGCCCAAACTCAAGTATGTCTGGACTCACCCCCTTCCCTCAAAGGCCATCTTTTCAGAAATGATCTCATATTTCTAGATTTTGAATTTTTTACAACTTGTTTATAGTTTTAGTGGGATTTCCGATTTTCTCAAAATATGTGAATGTAAATGGGTTCTATGGTACCCACGAGTCTCCCCTTTACACACATGCCCACTTTATGATAATCACATGCAAGTCATAGTCAAGTCAGCACACTGACACACTGACAGCTGTTGTTGCCTGTTGGGCTGCAGTTTGGCATGTTATGATTTAAGCATATTTTTTATGCTAAATGCAGTACCTGTAAGGGTTTCTGGACAATATTTGTCATTATGTGTTGTTAGTTGATTTCCAATAATAAATATATACATACATTTGCATTAAGCAGCATATTTGCTCAATCCCATGTTGATAAGAGTATTAAATACTTGAAAAATCTCCCTTTAAGGTACATTTTGAACAGATACAAAATGTGCAATTAACTATGGACAATCATGCGATTAAATATTTTAAATGTTTGACAGCCCTAAAGTACTTACAACATATCTATAGTTGCACCTCAGCCTTCAAATGGAACTGCCCCAAACAAATAGGTGAAGAAAAGAATTTTTTTCCCAAGTTGTCAATTTTCTCTAATTCAAATATGTGTTTCTGTTTTCAGGCCATTTTTTGAAGGGATGTCTCACTCCAGCTCCCAGACAGAAATTGGAAGCATACACAGCCAAAAAAGCCAGCAGAGAGAGCTGTCGTGTCCTGTAAGTTGATCACCAGACACTCTATTAAAAAAACCCGTCAGATGCCTTTCAGCCCCGCTGTTTACCCATAAAGGTCTTCCTCTCGGCCGCTGGTGAGGCTCTTTTTGTAAACAGTGTTACGTAAAGGACTTGCCCATGGGCAGTGTTTAAATGTCTGGCAGTCCTCTGTGCTTATTGTGGTTCAGGGATTCCCAGGAACCATGATACTACGGGCAAGATATTCTGAGCATGTACGCAATGCAGCTCACACCCCTGCAGTAGAGGATGGGAGGGCCTGCAGTCCTTACCCTCTTCACCCCTACAGCCCTCTAGTATTTATAGGGACCGACACAGAATGACCTCTCCACCACCATCAACGCACACACACACACACACACACAGACACAAATATGCTCGAGAGAGAAGATTGCATGGAGCAATCCCTGAACTCTTAGATTTATGGCCCATTGGAAACAACAAGGACAGAGAACGAGGGAGGGAGAGAGAGAGAGACATGTTGAGTCTGATGGTTAGAGAGGGAGTGCTGTTTATAAATATCTGGGAATCCATTTTAGCCTGTAATAAAACAGCCCGGAGCATTTCAGACTGCTATAGCCCTCCATTTTGCTCAATAAATGTCTCCAGTCGAACTTCATAAACGCGTCTCGCAGGCAAATGGAAAGTCTTTGATCTAATATTGAAATTAATGAAGCTAGATGTTGCAAGATGCACTTAAACACTTTCAGTCACACAAACTTGAGCGCACAAGTGTGTCAGTGATTCTTTTGGGGGTTCGTGTGTTAGTAGGCAGCCGTACTGAAACATATAGATGCTTTTAGAGATATTTATTCTCGCCAGCTCTGCCATCGCCACCAAGCTCGACTGTGTGGAGCTGCCACTGTGAAATTGGCCAGCTACGCTTCTTAATAGTGGTCAATCTTGACCTGAGCAGATGGAGCATAGCACCCCCGTAAGGAGCTGTGACATTTTGTCATTTATGTTCACCAGAGAAGTGCCCTCAATGGTTAAAATGGTCTAATGTGTGTGTGTATGTGTGTGTTTACCCTGCAGAGTGGAGACTTTCTGACCGTGGACAGATGTAAAGTGCAGGGGGCCCGTTATCAAGACGACAGCATCACAGATACAACCGTCGGGGTATGTGTTTGGAACAGCAGTAGTTTTACTTTTTTTGTGTTTGTTTGTTTTTAACTAAATCTCCCTTGAGCATCTCTTTCTCCGATTCTTCCCTACCTTCTCCACTTGAGTGCCCTTACCTCCCGTGGGTCTTTGTTGTTTTCCAGGAAAAAGCAAAGAGGGAGAGAGTATGCAAGGGCTGGCAAACCAAACAGCACAGTCATCCATTATGGATCAGTAGAGCAGACAAGGCAGCCCCATGTTGGATAAATCCTGACTGATGAGGATCGAAAGAGGGGTGTTTGTGTTTGTTGTTGTGCTGTCGGGTCAGTCTAACGTTGTTCGGCTCCCCCTCTGAGCGCCGCGGCTGCCGGCTTGTCGCACCGCTCCACTAACCCAGTTCAATCTGAATATCTAAAAAACTGCCGGAACCGCAGCCTCCTGCTAAGAGACCACTACTTTTTTCGTCCGTCATGGTGGGCTCGCATCATTATCTCCAACCTCAACAGCTCAGCTCAATTAGTCACCAGGCCAGCTCCTCTCTACCTCCCTTCCCGCTTCAGCTCTTGCTCTTAAAATGCTGGCCTGCGGATGCACCACGCACTAATGCACAGAAAGAATACAGAATGGACCAGAACCTGCGAGAGACACTGATGTAGCAGTGGATGGGACGTGACAGTGTTGTACGATAAACATCAGCATTGTCCTCTTTGCTCCCTCCCTTTTTGATTCAGGAGCCAGAGACTGACGACAGCGGGCCAGGGCCGGGGGAGGTGAGCAGCTGGGATGTCAACACTGAACGGATGACCAGCACTGTTGGCAAGCTCTGCAAGACGGAGTCCCAAAACCACATGTCTCCCAGGTACGCTGCTGATCACTACATCTGCAAACATGCACACAAGACAATGTCAAGTATGTGCACAAAATACTTAAGATTTTGGAGTGGGTGTTTCCTCAACAATATTTATGAAATCGTTAACATCTGAGCCCAGTTGATTCGGTTCCCTGCTCTGTCTGTCATGTACGTTGAGCTCCTTGTGTTTTCGTCTCCTCCTCAGTAAAGTGGAGAACAGAATGCAGAGGCGTCCTCGCAGCACCTCCATGAAAGACAGACAGAACTCCAAGGCCCAGAGCGACAGGACCAGCAGCATGGAGAGCGAGTGCTCACCAGACTCGCGACTCATAGCACAGGTAAACACCTTGCAAGATGTAATATCAAGCTGCAGTGTTCTTTATTAGGGCTATCAATCGATTAAAATATTTAATCTCGATTAATCTTGTGATTGTTTTCATTCACATATCTTGAGGTCAAGGGACCCCTTTTAATTTGGCCATGCCAGTTTTTCCTCGCCAAAATTTTTCACAAGTTTGGAGCGTTATTTAGCCTGCTTTGCCACAATCTAGTATGACATGGTTGGTACCAGTGGAGTTCTTAGGTTTTCTAGTTTTTGTATTCATTCACTCTGCCTTTCAAACTGAGCCCGCTACAACCTAAAAATTGCAAGTTGCGCAAATATGTTAAAGAAATTAGTGGCGTTAAAACAAAATTGCGTTAACGCGTTATCACGCTGACTTTGACAGCCCTATTCTTCACATATGTTTTTAGTCCGGTGGGAATGTGCTCAGACTCTCTGCTTCTCATTTGTCTCAAAGGTTCCCAGGAAGTCTGTGTATGACCAGCTGAACCAGATCCTCATCTCTGACGAACGCCTGCCAGAGAGCATCATCCTCATCAACACCATGGAGTGGCAAGGACAGGTGTGTGTTTTTCATCTCGTCATATATACAGTAGACATTCTTGGGTCAGACAGGATAGAGCTTACCTGCGACAAGCATTTCCTGACATTATTGCAAAAATACAAAATATACTGTTGTACCACAGTAGCATGTTTTTCCTGCTTACTTTCCAACCCGATCAACCCTGCCTCTTGCATACCCATTAACTCATCGTGTCCCTCTCATGTGTGTTTCTGTTCAGTATGTATCGGAGTTGCTCCATGAACAGGGCCAGCCCATTGTGTCCACCTGCTCTGCTGCCGATGTTCAGGCTGCCTTCAACACCATCGTTACTCGCATCCAGAGATTGTGAGTCGCATACATACATACATACATACACATGCATTGGTTGAATGACAGCGGAAAGTGTGATCTTGCTGCCTGTTATCTCGCTAAACTATGTATGTTTATGGTGGCTCGCTGCCAGATAATTGCAGGACGCTATCGCTCACGCTGCTGAAGCGCCCTCTGTCCATGAACCCATTCTATCCGAATGTGCCTGTTTTCTCATGAAAAGCTGAAGTTCAGCCTTTTTCTCTCTCTCTCTCTCTTGGATCCATCTGCTCGGCTGCCGTCTCCTCAGGATGTCATGTCAGTGGGAGACTGAGGCTGTCTCAGTCTGCTACACTGCTTCTGTTAAACCTGTTTTCTCTTTAATCCAGCTGAACTGCAACTTTTCCCACTCTTTACACACCTGCTCCTCGGTAAACCTGTTTACTCCAGCTGGGGCTGTGTCATGGGGTGTCGCTGCTTTAGCTGGCTGCAGGGTTTTTCCTTAAACGTTGTCACTTTGTAAATGGACATTTTAAAACCCACGGTCCCGTTCTGCTATTGAACATTATCATCTAATGTCTCAAATCCAAAGACACTCCTTAAAACTACTTAAATATCTTACAGCACGTACAATTTTGAAATCATTTTTAGGGTTTAATGCCTTTTTTGAGCATTTAATCAACCCAGTTAAACTGAGTTGAGTGGACTTGAGTTTCCTTTTTTAAAGACTCACTTTAAAAATGAAATTGTTCTTCTGTCTGTCATTGTAGAATTATGATCTAAAAGCTGTTGCAATACTCGGTTTAACTTCAGAAAGACTTGCAGATACTTGCAAGTACCTGGTATTACAAATTGTAACATGACATAATCTGGCTCTCAATTAAAAGTAAGACCGGTTTTAAACCAGGAGATATAAATCTTTGGACAGCCATGAATTCTCTCATGCACTCTCTCTGACCCACATCTTTCATGATTTCTCTCTTTCACTTAATTACTCATGCCTCCTCTCCTCATCTTAACCCTTGCAGCTGTAACTGCAATGCACAGACACCACCGACGATGAAGGTGGCCGTGGCAGGTGACCAGAGTTACCTCAGCACCATCCTGAGGTTCTTTGTGGAGCAGCTGGCCAACAAGACGCCTGACTGGCTCAGTTACATACGCTTCCTGGTGATCCCCATAGGTAAGTCTGTCATCCAGGATTAAAACTTAATACCAGCCTAACATGCTACATATTTTGTTAGCATTGTTTTATACTTTTTCCTCTGCTCTCCTGCATAGGTTCTCATCCCCTGGCAAAGTATGTGGCCTCCTTTGACAGCAGGTTCAACAGCATCTTTATGGACACTGCGTGGAGGGAGCTGTTCTGCAGGACGGAACGGCCCGCCTCAGGTTAGGATGCATCGCTCTGGTGTCTGGCTACAAAGCAAGTCTGCGTGTCTAATGTTCAGCCAACTTGAAAGGGAAAGAAATGGGGTCAGAGCATGGGTCAGGGGCTGATGGATGGGAAGAAGAGATTTTCCTCCAATTGCAAAAGACAGCTACAGCCTGCTGCAGTGTAGCGAATGGCTCTAGATAATGGCACTACTCCTCCTCCTCTCTGTAAACGGTCTGCTGCTGCTTAAGAAGACCAGCAAGCTGTCAGAAGTCTGACTCAGATATTTACCCCAAAGACTGTCAAGATTGCACTTTGTAGGTCTTATAATTGTTTGCTGGCAGGCACACACATCCATGTTTAAGTTTCCCATCCCTTTTTCTCAACTCTCACTTGTCCTGCCCAGACAAGCCCGATAATCCTCACCCATCCCCACCTATTAATTCACTTAATTTACACCCCATGGGAGCAAGAGTTGCAGTCCCACACAACATGTCGAATCATCTCAAAAGGGGTTTCCAAGAAAAAAATAAAACATCTAAAAAAAGGATAATCTTTTTCCTTTTATTCTTTTATCCTTGACATAAGCTGCCACCACAGCACAAAAGGCAGTGTTTGGATAGGAAAGGCTGTGAGTGCTTTCTTTCACAAGGAGACTTAGTTTAAACTGCAGAGAGGCAGTAGGTCAAAATATGTTGACATTAAAAACCAGCCGATGTTTCCACATTTATAAGTTGGCAAAAATGTAGTTTGGGCTGCATGTGGCTCTGTTTGACACGCAATTCATCTTGTTGGTCGTATGGCTGACTTCACCCACGTTTTTTAATGACATCTTACACTCAGCACCCCCTCCCCACCTCCTTAATTCAGTGGAATGAAAAATGATTAATGCGCAGTCTCCTAGCGATCTGCTGTATGTGTAAATTAGCATTTGCATCAGTTGTCTTGCAGCTTGTTAGTCAGACATGAAACAGGAGAGGCATGTTGTTAACAATCTGTCTCCCTGCTCCCTGCAGACAACATAGATGTAGCAGGACGAGTCGTTCAGTATCTGGTCGGTGCCAACGTGTCCCACCAGTTCCCCATCTCAGAAGCTATGCTCACCTACAAACAGAAGAGGTAAAGTAACTTTGACTATTTGAGCATCATGTAGTGAATATGTTTGTGTATGTGTATGCATGTTTTTGTGCTTCTTTGTGCTCGTTTTTAGCATGATTTCTAACTTGGGATTACTGATGTCACTGTTCGGTATGTGTATTTCTCATTAAAAACAAGCCCCAGAACAAATATAACTACAACTGATCATCAGTTAAACTGCATGAGGAAGATGTTTAAACGTGGTATTTTGACGGGTAATGGTGCTTATTGTGTTCAAGCATATGTCCCACACAATGACAATGTTTTACATATCATTGATTTAGCTTTTCTCCGGTGACATGGAGCCTGCCAAGCCCCTCAATCAGATTCTGAATCTCCTCTTTAGCGATTTTGCCAACAAAATAAAAGTATGAGAAAGTTTGTTCTTTTACATTACAAATGAAATACAATGATGACAGGCTTAGTACTCACTTAATGTGAAAACTGGCATCTCCCATCGGTCACAATATTTGTGTCTGGTGATATGGACGTCACTTTAATCCGCAGTTCTCAAGGTTTTTTTATCGGCCAGGCAAGCTGAGGTGAGCTGGAACACTAGTCACAGTTCGTCATGTTCACGATGAAAATGACAGAGCAGATTTCAACAAAAAGGAGTACCGAATAGTTGGCCTACATTTTGCCGCCCTTGCCAAAGTGCTGCTCTAGGCAGTTGCCTAGTTTGCCTATATGAACGCGCCGGCCCTAGGTAGAAGGGAACATTGTCAGCACATAAAATACTCTTGATTGTGCTGTACTCCTCTGAGCATGCCACCCAAAAGGCACTCCCAGACTCCGCACTTCTGAGCGTATCGCTGACCACGGAGGTTGTTTGGAAATCAATTAACTCCATCTCAGATGCAGCCTCATCCAACGAGGGGATAGTTTTTTTCACCAGAGAGCAAAAGTCGACCTGCAGCCCCATGTCATCCCCTCTCTCTCTCTCTCTCTCACTCTCACTCTCACTCTCACTCTCACTCTCACTCTCACTCTCACTCTCACTCTCACTCTCTCACTCTCTCACTGTCACTATCAAATAGTCGAGAATAAAGACCGACCTCATGTCCTCATGTGCTCTGTCTATTTTCCTAATATAGTAATAATCTGTTTTTTTCTGACATTAATTTCATAACTAATAATGTTTTGAGAAGAAATAAGTTAACATTTTGCTATGATGGTTGTTCCTTACCGTAGTTTATTCCTGGGTCCCCAGGGACTCCAGTCCTTGTATGTTAAATAGGTTGGTAGGATGAGAGTTAAATGCTTATGCATGCAATCACGCACATACATTAATAAAACACACACACTAGTTTCTGTGTGCATTTGTTGGTTTTCTCTCTGAGGTTTGACCAAACCCTTCCCCCCTTTGTAAGAGTGGCTTCCTATTGGTCCGCAGGTACCAAACACAACACACAGTTTTAACACTGTTGCATTCCTTCTTCCCCCTTTCCCCTTTGATTTGCATTCAAGGAAAAGAAGTTTGTATTTTGATTTTTACATCAGGTATCTAACTCAACTCTTGTTTTTGTTTTGAACCTCCCTATTTTCTCTCCTCCATTTGGCTTGAGCTCCTTGCTGTGTCTTAACATTACCCTTTTCACACTCGATATACTCACTGTGACTTCACTTTGCACTCTGTCCTGACTTGTGTCTTTGGTTTGCTGTGACTTTTAATTCTTACTCCGTCCTGTGTGTTGTTGCTGTGAAGATTTGCCTAACAACCTTTAAAACAACCCCAAATATCTACAAAGTGGAACGGTCTTCTGGCTCATACATCCAGCAATATCAGTGTTATATGACTAGAAGTCATTCAGAACGACCCACAAGCAAAACAGCAGAACTTTTGTTGCAGATTTTATGGTGACTTGAATCGCAGGGCTGTATTGGTTTGACCTGAGGAGTGGCTGCATAATTATGGCTCAGTATTATTGACTGCTTTGACCACTGCGAGGCAAATCAGATATTCAATATCAGTCAAAAGAAATAATATCATTGGTAATATGTGATATCTCCCTCTCATTGTAAACTACATGAATACTACTCACTCTGAAACACAGATATTTCTGCATGTATGTATATATATCAGGGCTGTCAAAGTTAACGCGATAACGCAAATTCGTTTTAATTGCCACTTATTTCTTTAACGCATTACCGCGATCGAGCTTTCAGAGGGCTCAGCGGGTTTTAAAGCCAGAGTGGAGTC
Source organism: Sebastiscus tertius (assembly GCA_916701665.1). Lineage (NCBI taxonomy): Eukaryota > Metazoa > Chordata > Actinopteri > Perciformes > Sebastidae > Sebastiscus > Sebastiscus tertius. The sequence continues at coordinate 15,936 of CAKAOH010020793.1, forward strand.
ATGTGAAACTGGAAAACTTGAGGAATCCATTCAAGATATGTGAATGAAAATGGGTTCTATGGGTACCCACGAGTCTCCCCTTTACAGACATGCCCACTTTATGATAATCACATGCAGTTTGGGGCAAGTCAGCACACTGACAGCCGTTGTTGCCTGTTGGGCTGCAGTTTGTTATGATTTGAGCATATCTTTTATGCTAAATGTACCTATATGTACCTGTGAGGGTTACGTGGGTATGTGTCACTGTTTTGTGTTGTTAATTGATTTCCAATGGTAAATATATACATACATTTGCATAAAGCAAGCATATTTGAGTATTAAATACTTGACAAATCTCCCTTTTAAGGTACATTTTGAACACATACAAAATGTGTGATTAATTTGCAATTAATAACAATTAACTATGGACAATCATGCGATTAAATATTTTAATAGAATGACAGCCCTAATATATATAAAACAGAGTTATACCTATCTTTACAAAGGATTGGCTAAGTTAGGTATTTTTAGCTGTTGTGCAGCTTGTGATGCTGCACGTCGCTTTGCAATATTTAACATCACTGAAATATGACATAATAGAGGTGGTAAGATTGCTGGGGACGGCGGTTTTGTATCTGCACTGAAACGGGAGCCAACAGCGTTCTTCGTCCTCCGTTGTTTACTGTGGGTGCAATCCATTTTTTAGGCTCATGAAAGACTGGGAGAGAATCACCGGCTAGTTTAGGAGTTGCACTATTGGATGGCACATGTTAGAGGACTATCTGAACTCTTCCCTGCTGAATCACTGGGTGCATTTCCCATCTTTGTATAGCTATGTATAGTTGAACCGGTGACTCAACACTTCAGAGTAGCAGTGTAAAAAAGCCACGCGGTTACTACGGCTCGGCCCAAACTATCACTTTTAGTCCCGTGTATAAAAATAGCTCCTGGCTGATAAGAAAGACCCCGTCTTCTTTTGGTTGTAAGGAGCGTTCCTCCCATTCATCTCATTGTAACATGACACCCCAAGATGACCCCATCTCACCCAAGCCAGTCATGTGCCATGTCTGCTGCGATGGGACATGATGCAGGTCATGCCACAGCCATCTTCCCTACAGGACCATTGAGTGTTCATGTGCACCTCTGGAGTGTTGAAGTGGTAAAAACCCATAGCTGGTCGTACTCATAGCCTCTTTACTCTCTCTGTTTACAGCCCTGATGAGGACTCCTGTCAGAAATTTGTGCCATTCATTGGGGTAAGATTTTTTTTTACCAGACAGAATTGTTGATCCATTTTGTGTTTAATTTAGTTTCACACTGAAACCTTTTTTTTAATCTTGCAGGTTGTGAAAGTTGGGATTGTGGAGCAAAGCCTCTCAACTTCAGGTAAGGGAGAGTATTGTTTTTTTAAAGGTGTGGTAGTATTTTGTTGGTGTGTTTAACTTTTTACTATTGATCCCATGTGCTGAGACAGAAACATAACAAAACTAAAATGTGTCTCGCTCAAATCAGGAAAGAAGAGAATGACCCAGAAACCCCAATATTGTTTCATTTATTGACTTGATTCTGGCTGTTTAGTTTTACTTTGAAGCTTTGTGTATGAGACTATTTCCCCCCACCCCAATTTGCAGTGGACTCAGATGATGCGATGGGGATCAACACAAGCATCCTGTCCTCCCCGACGCCCCCATCGGCCGGTCCGTATGGGAAGGAAATCGGGGGCACCCCCCCACAGTCTCCCTCTGTGTCCACCGCCCTCTCTGGAGCTGGGTACGACATCAACACACACACAGCAACAAAACTACATCCTATTTTTGCTCTGTCTCACCGTGAGCTGTGCTCCAGTAGCAAAGTGATGTACAAGTGTAGTGTTTTTCCTCCGTAGCTCTCCGTGTTCGGGCAGTGAGGTGATGGGTCTCCAGGTGGACTACTGGACGTGGCAAGGCCCGGAGAAGAAGAAAGAGGGCGATAAGAGAGACGTGGGACTGAAGAACACCCTGAAGAGTAACTTCCGTTCACTGCAAGTCAGCCGCCTGCCCTGTGGAGGGGAACTCACCCCCCCACCCAGCATGGCCATGACTGTCGTCACCAAGGAGAAGAACAAGAAAGGTACACTTTGGAAAACACACCCACATAGAAATCAGAGTAAATGAAAACCTAATAATCACAACACATTTATATGTTCATGTGAAAGCACAACATGATTGCATTTGCCATTTATTTTACATTTTGCAAAAAAGCGTGACAAATCTTTCTGGTTCTAAAATTGTCCGTGCGTAAGACAGATGAGTCAGGAGAAGTTATGCATGTTTTACACTGGAGAAGAGTTAAAAGAGCTCACCACAGATTTGGCATTTCACTCCTATTATGTTGCAGTAATGCTCCCCAAGACCTGTAAGCACACTTTGATACATACAATTGGTTATATATGTGTAGAAAATGTGTTTTTGAATACCTCCCTGTTTCTCTCTCCAGTGATTTTTCTCAGCAAGAAGCCCAAGGAGAAAGAGCTGGACTCTAAGAGCCAAGTGATTGATGGCATCAGCAGGTTGATCTGCACAGCCAAGCACCAGCACACCATGCTGAGAGGTAACTAAGGCCGACACTCAGACACAAACCCACAGCTGAGGCTGTACTGCCATCTGGTGTTGACGTCAGGACCTCCTCAATACTGCTCAGTAACCGTCATGTAAACAAACGATCTGCTCTGTAACAGCTGGCAGTGCTAATTCTGAAGCATCTATTATCGGGCTGCTCGATTATGGCATAAATCATAATCACAATTATTTCGGTCAATATTGAGATTATTTAACACAATAACTCACTGACTTTGGAAACATCATGAATTTATTAAACTTTTTTTATAATTAGATTTTATTTATTTTATTTTTTTTACATGAACATTGTCACAGTTTGGTCAACAAATGAAATAATTCCTATATGCAAAATAATATTAATATAAAATGAACAATACGAAAAGAAACACAAGTCAAATGCATATTCTCACATTAATCTGCACCATGATCTAATTTGATTTATGCATTTATCAAACTTTTTAAAAATTGTCTTTTTAATATTTTCTTTAACTTTAAATATAATTCAACTGAAAAATAAATGTAAAAAATTGATAAAATTAATAATATATAATACTATATATATATATTGCATATACAGTATATTTAAATAAATAAGCAACTATTTTGTAATGTTAGTGCTCTTCCACAACGTACTGAAAACTACTAAACATAAATATTAAATATATAAAATAATATGTAAAAATAAATAAATTAGATCATGTCGTAGTTCACTGTCGCCACCTACTGAAAACTCCTAAACATATATTCAACATTTTGGTAGAGATATTCAAGTCAGTAACGAAAGTGAAAACGGGCGACAGCGCTCCGCTGTAAGGGAAAGGTGCGCTGGATTTATAACACAAGACAAAACGAGAGCGTCATTATGAAACAGAAAGCAACACAATAATTGTTTTATATTGATTTTCTTGTTTTTCATAATCGTTGGAAACCAAAATCGTAACTGAAAATAAAATGATTAATCTCTTGTGTAATGTTAAAGGTGTTATTCAATTAGTGCATTTAAACATTTTCCTTTTTTGCGTCTTTCTAGTCACTATTGATGGAGTGGAGTGGAATGATGTGAAGTTTTTCCAGCTCGCTGCCCAGTGGCCAACACATGTCAAGCACTTCCCGGTGGGAATATTTGGTTACACTAAGCCTGTGTGACCGTGGCCGCCACCACCACCACCACCCACTCCACCTCCACCTCCACCTCCACCAGACTCTCCGCTGCACTTCGTCTCACTGAGAGGCTTCAGAGAATGAGAGGAAAAGCCAACGGGCCCCCGGCAGTAATAGTTTTCCTGTGGAAACCTTACTGACTCACAACCACAAATTTCATGTTGTCAATTGGATGTTTTTGATGTCGATGTTGTTGGGTGTTGTTGTTGTTTTTTACACACTACAAAAAGAACAAGTACTATTTTGTAAGATTTGTGCTACCGCCTCGGAGGTATTTTGAGGTATTTTGACAATTTGCCACATTTCGATAATGGCAGCTGTGTTTGCACTTTGTTTTTGTTAACATTTTATTATTTCTGTGAAATCCTACATTTATTGTTACTCTATAGACAATGGAGGAGTGTGATGGTGATGTGCAGTGGCGTGTGTGAGATTGTTTGAGACCGTGTTTGTGTTTGTTGTTGAAAGTTGGAATATTGCTGTGAATCTAGATGGAAACCTTCTCTTCTAACTCAGTGCTCAGTTTTCTTACTCGTCCCTTTACTTTCTCAAAAAAAAAGGTCAATTTTTATAGAAAGGAACAGAAAGTTCTGTTTTGCCTCGTTGCTTTTAAGCACATAAAGCAAATATTAAAAAAAAAACAACAACTAAAGCTAGGTATTTTTGAAGGTAGCTATAATGAATGTAGCTATGGAGCATTTGTAACCGTTCATCTAATCAGTTCATTATTGTTAAGTGCTTTTGTATCGGTGTTAGTGTACATTCAAGACTGTACAGTAACATCTACTTAGCAGCAGGGTAACGTGAAACCATATTTCAACTATCAACAGCTGAATGCCAAATTTAGTTTTGACTGTATGAACTGTCGTGTTGTTTCAAGGTCCTGAATTGTTTTTTTCAGTTTCCCAGCCGCCCCGTGTTCAGCTCACCTGAGAGGGGGGGACGCCTCACAGACCTGCAGGAACTTGGCAAATACTGGATGTCTCCAGATGTGCAGTGATGTGCCAAAGTCAAGTTCGTTTTACAGTGTAACCACCGGAGCTCTTGGCTTGGCCAAAACGTTATAGTATGTTGAACTAAAATCGTAATGTATTTCGTGGTCCCTGTGGAGATCAGTATTTAGATTTACTGAGATATTCATTTTGACAACTAGTGCTCCACATTTGGCTAAATGTAATCAAGCATTTACAAAAAACGTGTGCACATCCTATTTAAGCAATTACCTTTGTGTCCTTTATAACCGCTTCACCGTGGCTGAACCTGCGACTAGTACACAACCTAAAACATACCGATAGGTTGCTCCGTCTGTATTGTGTCGGCCTGTTATTGTGGGGAAAAACTACAAACTAGTAGGACTTGAAACATGTCTTGACAGTCGTCTCGAGCACAATGCAAGTATTGAATTACTTTTAAAAATATGATGAAAAAGTGTATGGAGTCTTGCCAGATGTCCAAGTCACTGCCTGTGTGTGTCTGTGTAGGTGTGCTATATGTTCGATGGTACTCCCTGAATAGTGTTACGTGAAACTTTTGCAATAGGAAACCTTTGGACAAAGGGCCTTCTGTACGAGTTAGCTGTTGCTTTTTTTATAAAGTGAAGACTTACAAGCTTTGATTGGCTGGCTTTTTTAGTAATGTATATAAATATATACAAGATGTATTATTGTGAATTCCTCCTCCTCCTCCCACTAAATTGAAAGCACAAATAGCTTACCTTTATTTCTCCACATAAATGCCAAATATATTTCCAGAACTCATAACTATGAAGTTGTACAATGCAAACACTTATTAGGTATGTAATTTCTCATACATTTCCCTCACTTTGTAATGCACTTTCATGTGGTTTTATACATATTTTAGCTCAAATTGGGACACACTTTGTTTTCAAGGTGTTATATTTGAAATGTAAACCACTACCTATAGTCAAGAGAAGGCAGATTTTTGTTTTCAAAATGACCCTTTTTTTTTTTTTTTTTTTTTTAAATTTAGGTCTGAAACGCCGTCATGGCCGTCTGTTACTTTGTTTTGCCACTTGATGTTGAAAAGCTTATTTTGCAGCTACCACCATACGTGTCTGCCCGTGACTACACAGTCAAGTTTTCTTTGTCTCCTGCTTTTTGAAGGGTTCACTATCTTCTTTTAGTTGGGAGACCAACTGGCCCGTACAGATGTGTTAACTGGGGCTGTGAAGTGTTAGCCAGGGCAGAGTTGTTTGAGGGAATTTGTCATGTGAGTTTGCCTTCTAAATACTAAACGGGCATAATGACACAAAGTGTATTTCAATGTATTTGACCTCTTTTTTTTTTTTTTTTTGCCCTAAATCTAGAGGTAGCATGGGGGTGTTTTACAGGACTGGATCAATGAGCAGGCATGCTCACTTTGTTAAATTAACTCTTAACATCAGTGTTTAGTTTTCCATTAACGGTCAAACTACAATTACAAAATGCCATCTCATTGTTCCTGTTACTTGAAATGCCACCCAGTGTCTTTGCACAAACCCTATTTTAAATGACATGACAGTATTTTTAAATTTACCACTAAAAATATGGATTACTCTGCATGTTTTACTATAGATGTAAATATGTTTTGGATTTTTATATTGTTTTGTTTCTTTCCATGCTCTCACAAGCAGTTGTGTTTAATAAAATTTTTAATCTTCTGTACAAACTCGTCTTTATTCATACTTTATATCCGAACATTATTTCATCATAAGCAAAGAGACAACTAGCTCCGGTCCAGCGTGTTACGTAGAAGCGGAGATGGAGGGAAGGTTGACGTAGATCTTCATCTTAGGCAGCGGTTTAATCTTGCGTCCGGCCCAGCCTCCCTTTCTCTGCCACAAGCCGCTCGAAGGGCGGATGCCGAGCCAGCGGTTGCGACCGGCTTTGCCAATGATCCGTTTATTGTGGTCGATGTTGGACACGCGTCCCACCGTCACCATGCAGGTCTCCAGTACCTGTGTGTGTGTGTTTGTTGAGAGGACAACATTCAGTTCAGAGCAGATCATAGTTTTAACGCAGCAGGAGGAATCTTAATCCAGAAAGATAAACTCACCTGAACCTGCTGCTTCGAAGGAAGCTGAATGATTGCTGTTCCGTTGACTTTACGAAGCAAAACGCCACTCGTTCCTGAAAAACCAAATGAACCACAACATTCAGTTTAGGAATTATTATGAGTCGTCACATTTTACAGCAGCTGTTACCCAAGGCTTTCAAAAAATATTAAAAGAAATGAATCACCATCATGAAACTGTCACAAGGATGCACAGTAACGGAACGAATGTTAATGCAAGTGGACTGTGAAATTAAAATTGGCGTATTTCACTACTTCATGACATTTTGAAAAAATGTTCGATATGCAATCATAAACAAGAGTCTAAACATGTATTCAGGAAATACAAAGTAGAAACACATGCAAATAATAGATCACCTGCGGCACGAATGTACTCTGATCCCTTCCCTGGTTGGATCTCCAGGTTGTTCACCAGCGTCCCCACAGGAAGAGCTCCCAGTGGGTAGGCATCGCCCTCATTGGCTGAGACTGCAAAGTAAAACAAAAGTATGATTTTATGTTAAATACAGATCATCTTTACTCCCATCATCTCGAGGGAAGGTTTGTATGTTATACCTGCCATGCGGCCAATAACTCCAGATGTTTTAATAATGTCTCCAGACTGCATGTTCTCTGTAGCAATAATCCATCTTTTGCGGTTGCCTCCAGCCAACAGGGCGATGTCAGCAGACCTGTGTAACACAGATTATGACGATCAACTGCGTGTTCAGAAATACGTGTTAATCAAAAGTGTAGCGTGGTGAAAGCTGATCTCACCTGCACGGGTCGTATCGCACTTCAACGACCTTCTCTTCAAAGGGCTGGGCCTCTTTGGTTGGCTCGTAGCGTAGCCGCTGGAAGTCTACCCATCGGTATTTCTGTTTGTGGCCACCGCCGATGCCATGTGTCCGGATCTTTCCTGTACGGCAGAAAGAAAGATGAGCGACTATTTGCACTCAGGTCTAGTCAGAACAAGTACCACAGATGTTATAAAAGCAAATACATGCTGTCAGCCCTCTACCCGAGGCTCAACTTGACGTCTGAGTGACGACTTAAGTGGAAACCTGAGGGGGAATTATTATTAGGTGATTATCATACTCAAAAAGATAAAACAGGTGCTCGATTTCATATTTCAAACCAGACCTGCAACATAACAGTTCATTATTATATATTCAGCTATAACAGAGTAATAATACTTGTTACCGTATGTATTTTTTGGGAGTATCTGTACTTTACTTGAGTCTTTATATTTCTGTCAACTGTCACTTTTACTCCACTACATTTCCTAAATAAAATGTGTACTTTTACTCCGATACATTTCCCCTAAGCGTCGTCTTTACTCCTTACTATTACAAGTGATGATGGGCAAGTGCAAACAAAGTCCTCTCAAAGCCGTAGTTAAGTTTTGATTTCTGCTCAAGTTCAGGCAGGCTGCATGTCAGATCAGGCTACATGGTACATGCGACAACGAGGGAAAGAAAAAAATGGATTTTGCTCTTTAAATCCTTTAAGTTGTGAAGACCTCGTTTGTCTTCAAGTGTAATGTAGCCTCCATTTTTAAGGTGGTGTAACATGTTAAGAGGAATAAACTTCATGAATCTCAAAATTCTGAATTACTTTTGATACTTAAGTACAGTAAATATCAAACACTTTGTGACTTTTACTCAAGTAATCTTCTCATAGGTGACTTTAACTTCTACTTAAGTCATTTTCTGGTTAGATATCTGTACTTTACTTAAGTGTGGCCTTCAGATATTTCATCCACCCGAGTCATCATTTGGTGTATAAAATGTTGAAATTTGTTGTAGCTCAAGGTAAAATCTTCAATTTCCTTGTTTTATCTCTATTTGAACTCAGTTCAAGATTTGTGAAAATTGTATTCTAAAAAGGACAATTTCACAGTTTTTCTTATTGTACATAACCTGATAGAGGTTCACTTCAAAAGCTGCTTTACTCACTTACTTTAATGAAACTTGAACTGGAGTAACACTGACAGCCTCCAGACTGTTTCAAAACTGCGCCAGATTTTAATAATATTTATTCTATTTGTAAAAAAGGTGATTTTTCTCCGTTCAGATTACATATGTTCGGATCTATTTTAAAACCTTCTGTGCTTATGCCAGTTGGGCCTCGACTAGATTGACACTGAAAACTGTTTTAAACTTTGAGATTTGCACAATTTTAATCTATTAGTGAAAACAGAACAAAGGGCAAACACACAATAATGTATTCTATTCTTCCACATTGACCACAGTCTTTACCTGAGTGATCTCTGCCTCCTGTCTTCTTCATTCCTATAGGCTTGATGGTGTATTTCTCCCTCTGCTTCCAAAATGTCCTGTTCTGCTCCAGAGAGGCCGTGGTGAGGAAGCCTCTGCACTGCTCGACTGTACTGGGCACCTGACATCTCAGCTTGGTCTGTGCAACCGCCTGCAAAACACACAAAATATAAAGATTGTTTGGTGGTTGTGATGATGATTCAGATTTCCAGCAGTATGACTGACAGATGGTGGATGTTTACCTGAGAGGAGAGCAGAGCATGCTGGGAGAGAGTCAGGGAGCGCAGGGCTCGAGTTAGACACGACACCGCCATCAGAACCACGTCCTCCTGACTGATGAAGAGCAGAGGAGAGACAGTCAGACAGATGAAGAGCAGATGAAGAGACAGCCTGACAGATGAAGAGCAGATGAAGAGACAGCCTGACAGATGAAGAGCAGATGAAGAGACAGTCAGACAGATGAAGAGCAGATGAAGAGACAGCCTGACAGATGAAGAGCAGATGAAGAGACAGTCAGACAGATGAAGAGCAGATGAAGAGACAGTCAGACAGATGAAGAGCAGATGAAGTAACAGTCTGACAGCTGGTAGTTTCAGTCAATTTTTTCAATTCAATTTGCTTTATTGGCATGACTGTCAGGTGAACAATATTGCTAAAGCGTCAACTCAATAATAAATAAAAAAAGAACAAAATAAAAACTAAACATATATACATATACATATATATATACATATATACATATATATATACATATATACATATATATACATATAT